>JAVTVY010011823.1:0-53463 GCA_036873755.1 Hanleya hanleyi | reverse complement strand
TGAGAGAGATCCATGCAGTAGTTCCTGAGAAATCGCGATAACAAAGTTTCATGGGAAATCCAAGATGGCTGCCTGGTGGCCATATTGGATTTTCGAATCGGACCAGAAAAGGTATCTTGCACAACCAGACCCCAAGGGGAACCTGTGTACCAAGTTTGAGAAAGATCCATGCAGTAGTTCCTGAGAAATCGCGATAACAAGATTTCATGGGGAAATGCAAGATGGCTGCCCGGTGGCCATATTGGATTTTCGAATCGAACCAAAAAAGGTATCTTGCACAACTAGACCCCAAGGGGAACCTGTGTACCAAATTGAGAAAGATCCATGCAGTAGTTCCTGAGAAATCGCGATAACAAGGTTTCATGGGGGAATCCAAGATGGCTGCCTGGTGGCCATATTGGATTTTCGAATCGGACCAAAAAAGGTATCTTGCACAACTAGACCCCAAGGGGAACCTGTGTACCAAATTTGAAAAAGATCCATGAAGTAGTTCCTGAGAAATCGCGATAACAAGATTTCATGGGGAAATCCAAGATGGATGCCCGGTGGCCATATTGGATTTTCGAATCGGACCAAAAAGGTATCTTGCACAACTAGACCCCAAGGGGAACCTGTGTACCAAATTTGAGAAAGATCCATGCAGTAGTTCCTGAGAAATCGCGATAACAAGGTTTCATGGGGAAATCCAAGATGGCTGCCTGGTGGCCATATTGTATTATCGAATCGGACCAAAAAGGTATCTTGCACAACTAGACCCCAAGGGGAACCTGTGTACCAAATTTGAGAAAGATCCATGCAGTAGTTCCTGAGAAATCGCGATAACAAGAATTGTTTACGGACGGACCACGGACCACGGACGAAAAGTGATTTGAACAGCCCACCATCTGATGATGGTGGGCTAAAAAAATATATATCCAAATGAAATGGATATTCCCTTGATTTTACCTTCGAAGGACTTCTCATTTGAGGAGTTTCTCCTGGTTTTTCTTCTCGAGCTGATCTCCATGGCAACAAAAGTCATACAGCTGGTATGCACTGTTCGGAGTTTTGGTGTGATACTGTGCTTTCAACATGGATGCCAATATGGATTCCTAGCAGTGCGCGACGAGGTACTAATGTCCTACATTATACGTGACTGTGTTGAGTGCCCAGTGAATCCAACCAATCAACAAGGCAACATCCATGCCAACGTCACCATCACAATGGTTTTCCCCTGTCCATTGTCTTCAGGTCTAGCCGTTACATATAATGTGTCTCTAGGTCCCGTAAATATCGCGGTGGCCAAAAACCATTTTCCATTTAGGCTGCCTGTGGCATGTGACAAATTTCAATTCTCTATATGTTACTAACATGCAAGCATTCTTTGCGCCTGTGTGTTATCCCATAATCGCATCGTAAATTCGATGGCGTAGTACAACCCTCGCAATTCGCTTCAGCATTTTTCAATGCCGAGGCAAAAGCTGAAGTAAATGGAGGTTGCCTCAGCCATTTTTATCATGGGGCTGCATGGGGGATAATGTAATTTTGCTTCATTTTCTGTCGAGGCAGATTTCCGAATTGCAAAGGCTGGTATTAAGGTAGTGGCCATTTGATTGGTATGATCACAGGGTTTGAGAGGCGTGACGTATATTCATTAATGATGTACCAAATAAAGACTCGACCAGAGGTATCACGGACAGCGCTTTCAACAATATTTCAGTCCTATCACAATGAAACAACTAAGCTCTACCCAGCCAAGTTGAAGAAGTCTTTGAAGCAGCATGGGACCAGACACCCGCCATCCATCCTATAAAACACAGGCAGCCCACAAAACACAGACAGGATGCTAACATTGGTGCAATATTGGTCCTTAAAAGACAAGTGCAAGTACAGTGATGGACATCACATTATCAACTTTCTATGCTTCTCAACAAAATGCATTGAAGCAACAGAGGTGGGCACCCACCAACCACCCGCTTTCGATTAAAATATCGATAGATGCCACCTCCAGTTTGCTCAGCAAGTCATGAAGCCCTACATTGGGGAATTCATTTCCTTCGACTCTAGGCATCAGACCAGGGTGTCAATTATTTATTAGAATTAACATGATTAATGGACAAATATGTAGAAATCTAACAAAATATATTTCAACACTTGATACTAAAATGATATATATTTCAAGTATATCAATTTCAGATTTAGTTCACACGTTCCGATGTACGAACTCTACGATATTGTAAATATAGGCTACAGGGCTGTGAACTCTTGACCATGAAAAATGTCACGGTAAATCCTTTATCAAGCAATTAAAATTTACCTAGACTGACGGAGAAGACCCATAAGTGATCATGATGTTAGATAAAAGAAAACGAGACGGGGTATCAACTTTATATATTATACTATTTTATATACAATAAATTCTCCATTTTATTCATGGCTTGAATCTGTGCATGTGGGTCCATCATCACTGAAAAGACAAGGTTGGTCCTGCCACAAAAAACTACTCTGAATCTCATCATAAAAACTTCCGATGTATGGCACGATTATTGCACCCCACTCGCTGTACGAGTTGAGTGCCTGATGGCAATTTCACAGATCGATCAGAAGACTCACAACAACCAATAGTCTCTAGGACTTGGAGAGAGAGAGAATTAGATTGGATGTCACATCCAGCAATATTTCAGCTACATGTATATAGTGACAGGCAATATCAATTACCAATCTATCAAAACTCTAACAATGAAACCTATCTAATAAAAAATATTATTAGTTATTCAGGTTTTCCCCCGGGTGTATGGAAAGTTACGACCCTCCCTGAAACACATGTGTTTCAGGGAGGGTCGTAACTTTCCATACACCCGGGGGAAAACCTGAATAACGAATTTGTTACCCCTCAAGCCTTTTTATCTTATAGTAAAAATACTGAACAAGAGCCCAAGGGGCTTCAATATACGCCCGTATATCTGAAATTACATTGGTTCAAATTTCAAGGTTGTTTAATAGCCTTGATTCCAATTGATCTAGCAATCCAGAGAAAGGTCTACAATTTTTTGCTTATGAGAATGTAACATATATATCACATCTTATATTGAATGATAAACTAAAATGAGCTTAACTCTTGGTAACTAGTTGACCTTGAAGCAAGAGCTGAGAGCTCACATATCCCACACCGATATCGACAATAATCAAACACAAGAAAATAGTAGTTTTCCTGCAAATGGATTCCTTTCAGACGAGAGAATTTTCCATGAAGGAAGAAGAAAGTGATGAAGTAAACCTTTGTTCTCGAGTTAATAAACAGGTGTGAAGTTCATAAAGGATTCCTCTCCCCGTTAAATTAGTAAATGTATGGTTTTTATTTCACAACAGTTTAACTAAATGAAGCGTTTCAAACATGGGAGACAACTTCACAGGGCAATACCATATAAATGCAGGGGAAAGAACTCCGAATATTCCAACACATTTAGTCAGCTAAGCTTGATTCAGTTTTAGGGGACTGCGACCTAGACCTTTGACAAATTGATGTCATGATATGTATGGCTCCACTTTGCCATGCGAGTAAGGTATACTCAAAGTTTGGTACCAATCCATACCTTGAAACTAGAGCTATCGCATGGACAACAAATGTTAATGGATGAATGGACAGAACGCAACATCGCATTACACGACCTCGTCTTCAACAGGCATATGAAAATGTGACTTTTAATGATAATGATTTCTTGATTTTGGGGTCACAGTGACCTTGATCTTTGACCATGACCTCAATTTTGGTACACAACACATCGTCTTCTCTCAATCTATCAATGCACACAAAAAATCATGATTTTTAATGATTTCCTGATTTTGGGGTCACAGTGACCTTGACCTTTGACCTTGGCCTAAATTTTGGTACATGACAAACCGTCTCCCCTCAATTTCTCAATGGACACAAAAAATCATGATTTTTAACAATTTCACGATTTTGGGGTCACAGTGACCTTGACCTTTGACCTTGACCTACATTTTGGTATGCGACACATTGTGTCCCCCTAATGTATCTACTGACACAAAAAATGTTATTTTTAAAAATTTCCTAATTTTGGGATCAGTGACCTTTGACCTTGACCTAATTTTTGGTATGCATCACTTCATTTCCGCCTATTGAATCCACTGACAAAAAATTAGAAATTTTTAATGATTTCCTGATTTTTCGATCACACTGACCTTTGACCACTGACCTTGACCTACATTTAATATGCAACACATCGTCCCTCCCCTAGGGCATCCACTCACCAAAAATTAGAACTGTAGATAGAAAACTGTCAACGATCAATGATTTCCTGATTTTTGGCAACAGTGACCTTTGACCTCTGACCTCGACCTCAATTTTGGTACGCGACACATCGTCTCCACCTGGCGTATCCACTCACAAAAAATTGCAACTGTGGATAGAAAACGTTCACAGATATAGACCGGACACGAACACTTCAGTGATTTCCTGTTTTTTAGGCCGTGACCTTTGACCTGTGACCTCGACCTTCATTTTGGTACGCGACACATCGTCTCCCCGTAGGGTATCCACTCACCAAAAATTGGAGCTGTGGATAGGAAACTGTCCCAGATATAGACCGGACACGAGAACCGGACAGACGGACGGAAACCGCCATCACATAATACGTCCGCCTTTTGGGCGGGCGTATAAAAAGGTCTACCATTTATAACCAACAGTACAACGGACAAATCCAACGGACCATTTCGGTTACGAAACTGTCCGCATTTTGCTACGGCACTGTGACAAAGGTGCGCCACACACAATCCATTCGATCAGCTTTCGTTCGGAAATCGACTTTTATTTTTGGAACAAATGACACCTTTTGGTGAGTTATGTGTCGGAAACTTCAGTGAAAATAATGCAGTATGACTTTATTCCATTAAATTTTCACGAGTGAGCGAAAGTTATTCCATAAATATTGAGATATGGTCAACTGAACTTTCGAAGCGAGAGCGTCGTTTCCAATCGCACGTGAGTTGTTCTCTATATACCCCGAGTAGCATGACATCACTCGGGGTGTATGGGTTTATACGACCCGACCTTTTAACCAATCACAATCCAGATATTGAATACGAATTTGCTTGTGGAGTAATAAATATATATACATCACAAATCGATTGTTGTCATGCAATGTTGTATGACATTGTCTTGTCAATGCTTCAACAGGTGCCCTTTGAATCCATACACCATGTGTCCTTAGCAAAGGGAACTGTAAAACATCTCTAACAAAGTCTCTTTTACCACCATAAGACCATCATCAATCATCATGCAAAACCATAGTCTGTTTTTAGATTTTTCAGTGAATTCACAGCGATATGGTCTTAAAGTGTAACTGTGGTACTTTTGCAAGTTTACGTCCTATCCAAGATAATCTTCCAAATTATAGAATTTGCATCCTGTTTCTTGTTTACGACTTTAATTGTAACAATTTCAATGTTATTAATGTTATTGTGGTGCACAGTGCCACAAGCATGTCAGGACTTGTGACGGTATTATGGAACAATAAACCACGTCACAACGCAACATTGTTACAAACCTGTTCCATTCTCTACATTGCCGCGACGTTTCACCGACGGAGCAGGACGCTTGAAGTATGACGTCATTAACGTCATCTCCGACGTCAAAAGGGGCAGTGCATATTTCCCTTCCACTCTAGAAAGCTGTCTTTGAATCCTTTGAGACAGAATACGAGTGGAATGTTGGGGAAAAACTTTACTACGTTTTGTTATTCACATTGTTATCTTGAATATGACATACACTTACACAAGTGTCACAGTTACACTTCAACATCTGAAGAATCTTATTGTTCATACTCTCAGGAGGAAAGATCTTCCAGTGAATAGTACTCTGGTACTTGAAGATCTTGTCGCATTCATTGTATACCGGTCTAGACAAAACAACCAGCTGTCTGGTTTACTCCAGGAAGGAGGAGAGACATTTTTTGTAAAATAGTGTCCATTCAAACCATTTCTAACAGGTTAGAGAGAACTACCTCTCTAGAATGGAGGTAAAAAGGTCGTTTTTGACCAATAAAGTCAAGAATATATCGAACTAAAAGACATCTGCCAGAGGTAACCATAGACATATATAGCCGGATCAGATGGTATAAAAAAACCAAACTTTCGTTTATCTAATTTGCAAAATAATAGATGATACGTTTTGTTCTCTGTTAAACACTAGACTATTAAAGCACACTTGCTTTGGAAAATCAATATGACATAGTCAAGTAAGAGACATCAGAGATCACCCAACAGAGCTTCACAGAGTCGAACGATTCTAGACTCCTCGTGTCAGCAAATCTTGCAAACCGGCAAAGGTGCGGCTGTGCAGTTCTTTTACATATCTGTCTATCAGATCTTTGCCTCTAGCACATTTCCAGGCTCTTCCAGGTCCTTTGGGCAAAAATGTTGATTTTTAAGGCCTGGAAAAAAAGCCGTTTCATTTTCAAGTCTTGTCCAGTTTTTCCAGGCTCTGTATGAACCCTGTGGACCTCCAGACGGCATATCATGACGAGGAGTTCAAGCCAGGGTCAATGGTTGAAGAAGAGTCTACACGTGTTATCATACATGATTGCTGCCAATTGGTCCATATCCTCACCCCTTGCCTCCGACATCACCTCCAGTACCTGTCTGTAAACACCACAGAAAGTTCACAATTATATCACAACTCAATGTTTATTTCATGTAGTTCTAGAAACCAAATGCATATGTCATCCCATCTACATATATCCAGTCAATTCATATGCATAGCTTCGTAACTGGGCTGGATGGATCAACATCTTAAGCACAAATTTAAAAGCTTTCCAGGAGAGAGAGAATCAAGGTTTAATGTCGCGTTCAGCAATATTTCAGCTATATAGCGACGATCAAACAAAATTCTAAGTACTCAAGTCCTAACTTAGTAATCCAACGCATTAAAACATACACACATTAAAACTTAGGTAACAGCCCGATTTCTCTCAAATAACCCAAGACGCAATCCTTCCTCACCCGACTACAAAGATTTTCCAAAGTAGTCGCTCGATAAAAAGCATCTCTTACAATCTTAAAATCTATGCATTCGATAAGAATATGTTTCACCGTGAGAGCTTTCCACTTTTGTATTCTGTCTGGCTCTAGCCATTAGGGCTGTTCCATTTGAAAAGGTATGGGAGGGGCGGAAGGCAGCTTTGAATTATACCCCACCACCCATAGAAATTTTATTGGCCTTCCCAATGTTGTAACATGGATTGAAGGGAATTTCCCCCCATGACCCATAGAATAATATATTGAGTGCCTTCCTCCCCTCCCATAGCTTTTTAAATGGAACAGCCCTTACATATAATGAGGTGTGTGCATCTTAATCGCAAATTTCATCATGGCCAGTCAGTTATCTTTGTGAAATGTGACAAAAATTTGAAGTCCTTTAATGGCATGCCAGCATGTCACGCTGTATCTCTGTAGTATTTTGAATTTTGGTTTTAAGAAAATGAATTTTCATTGGTCGACAGAGTTGGCTGGGATTGTTAGGTGCACAATAGAAGAAAATAGCAAAGAATATATAGTGATATCATGCTCAAATGGTGGGAGCCATCAAATTAGAAGAAAAGCTCATAATTGAACCTGGGTCCTGAAAATGGGATGGACCAGGGACCAGCTCTCTTCAGAATTCTAGGTGTACATTTCATCCAAAGAACCAACCAGAACTGTTGGGTGATGTGATGAATGCCAGACAATCACTGGCACCCACTTTGAACACAAATCATGGAAATATATTAAAATTCTATGTTTATCGATCTACAATCAATCCTTCAGTAGAATTCAAAGCAATGAACCTTTATAGACGGAAACTCGGCTGGATTTTCTTCTAATTTTCTCAAGCCAATGAAAATCCTGGATTTTTTTCGAAAATTTACATTGGTACTTACATGATATTGGCTGGTTCATTTCTACTTTTCACACAGTAACCAGCTTCCCATTTCTCTTTTTTCTTTGTTGGAAATTTTGTCTTGATATATTTGGCACCTGCATGGGATGGTTTGATCTCGCACCATGGGCAGTCTATATTCAGAAGTGAACAAGGTCAGTTTATGGGCTGTAGCTCCGCATCCAGCCCCACCCTCATGAGGGACAAACAGTGTCATTTTCTATTACTTAGTTTTAGAATTCAAGATTAGATCTTTTATCTGGTGAAAATAAAAATTTAGAATTCCAAATCTCAATAACGTAATTTTAAATCTGAAAATCTTCAACTTTAAGTTCTATACAGAGGTGTGAAAATTAAATGGCTAATTTATTGCATTCGTTTTCTGTACTAGTTTCAAAAGTATTCAGCTGGACTCTTGAAACTTACATGGTACAGGCAGTCTTGAATTTGTTAAATTTGTCTTAGTTTTTGACATATCGAACTGTAAAGTCAGTTAGCAAACCTTATGATTCCTTTTCATTTTAAAATATGATATGACGAAAACTATGAAAAAGAAAGAGCACAATGGCTTGAAATTATGCCCATACATGAGCAAATTTATCAGGACATACAATGAATAATTTTAAGATTACTACCGGTTGTGACCGAGGTATATCTGAAACCTATCACAATACACATCCCTGAACTGGAATTACAGCAGAAAAATGATGATTTTCTTTAGATATCCTCGGTAATAAAGTAGGCTGCTAGATCCACAAAACGTGTTAGTTTTCTTAGATAAAGTTTTTCTAACATGTAATATGTTCATTTATTTTATGAGAATGCTATTGCTGAATAAGAATTGAATCACAGGAAGTGAAACTTCACACCACAAAATCAGGAAGTTGACACAAAGGTTGAAAATCATAAATATATAGAATCCATTATTTCTTCGTTATTTAAATGATTTTAAAGAGTGATCAAATTCATGAGAACCACTGATTGAATTTTGTCCCCAAAATTGTGGGTGATTGAATTGTTAGAGGGATTATCATATCCCGGATACCAAAAAAAAAAAATGTAAATGTAAATGTAATTTTCTCACCCGTTTCGATCATGAGTCGGTCACTAGGAATTGAACACATCGATTCCAGATTTTCTGCTGTTTTCAGAGAACTGTAAAGCAAAACAACATGAATTAGTGTTAAACTATTGATGTACATGCAGATCAAGTGCAGTGGTCAGGTTCGATGTTTCAGTTATCCCCCCTGATTGTGATGGCATGGAGTTGTCTCCCATGATGTTACAGAATGGTGATGGTTCAGTTTATCTCCCGATGTGATGGCATGGAGTTGTCTCCCATGTTACAGAATGGTGATGGCTCAGTTATCCCCCCTGATTGTGATGGTGTGGAGTTATATCCCATGATGTTAAATAATTGCGATGGTTCGGTGTGGTTTGCTCTGTTAGAGTTATCTCCCATAATTGTGATGGAGTGGAGTGATCTCCCATGGTGTTACAGAATGATGATGGTCCGGTGTGGTTGTCTCTGATGTGACAGTTATCCCCGCTGATTGTGGAGTGGAGTGATCTCCCATGGTGGTACAGAATGGTGATTTTGGTGCGCAGACTTTCCACCCTGGGGACATTTCCCCCTGAGGACATTTCCCCCTGCAGACAAATCCCCATGGACATTTCCCCTTCACACACTTCCCCCTGCAGTCATTCCCCCCTTCAGACATTTCCCCCTGCGGATATTTCCCCCTTTGGACATTTCCCATTTCTATATTTTCTTGTACTATGAATTTGCATGATTTTACAGTGTGGTTGACTCTCATGTTACAGTTATCCCCTCTGATTGTGATGGTGATACAGGATGGTGATGGACCAGTGAAGTCATCTCTGATTTTACAGTTATCTCCTCTGATTGTGCTGAAATGGAGTGATCTCCTGTGGTGTTACAGAATGGTGATGGTCCAGTGTGGTATGCTCTGATGTTACACTTATGCCCCTGATTATGATGAAGTGATCTCCCATTGTATTACAGAATGGTGATGGTCAAGTGTGGACAGCTTCAATGTGACAAATAGATGGAGTGGAGTGATCTCCCATGATGTTATAGAACTTTGATGGACTGATGTGAACAGCTCCAATGTGACAGTTATTCCCCCTGAATGTGATGAATTGGAGTGACCTCCCTTGGTGTTACAGAATGGTGATGGTACAGAATGGTTGACTCTCATGTTACAGTTACCACCCTGATTTGCGATGGAGTGATCTCCCATTGTATTACAGAATGGTGATGGTCCAGTGTGGTATGATCTGATATTACAGTTATCCCACCTGATTGTGGATTGGAGTGCATGATCTCTCATGATATTACACAATCATGATGGACTGATGTGGACAGCTCCAATGTTATCACCCTGATTGAATTGGAGTGGTGTGATACACACATAGTTATATTTAGTTATGTGAAGACAATGGGGACTTCCCAATATTGGTCTCAGATGAAGTGTGCAGTGAGCCTTGCCTGCAGATGTCTGGGTAGTCGATTTTCATTTCTCCCAATGCTACAATAAGTTTTAATCAGCGACAACTGGTACAGATTCAGTAAAATGCATCAAACTGCCATACTATTTGAAGATAGGACCATTATGTTTATTCTTGGCAAATTTAAGTGGAAAATATGTCCGATATTGCTAGTTAGAGATATTCTCCCAAGTTGGAGCGTTGAAAGAAATGAAAATCAACTACCCAGAAATCCACAGGCGAAGTAGAGCGGGTCATGCCTCATTGTGCACTCCGTCAGCAACTGATATTGGGGGTGGGGGGTTGTATTTGGCTCAATGTCACACAAAAGTTTGTTACTGATATAGTGACAGTCAGTCTGGTTGGTGGAGGAAGCCGGAGTACCTCTGCGGTAACTGACAAACTTCACATATGGACCAGCTGGGCTTGAACCCGTGCCGATTCAGCAGTGTGAGGCTAGCGATCACCAGAAAAGCGTCTTGGACCACTCGGCCACCGAGGGTCTCCTTTTTGAGAAGCCCCCTTTTGCTTGTTATGGTAAACCCTCTTATAATTCAATCCATCCATCAAATTCAATCAATCCCATTTTGGGGACAAAATTCAATCGGATATAATAAATTTGATGACCTTCTAAAATCATTGAAATAAGAAGGAAGTACTGAATTATCGATCCACATGATTTTGAACAGTTTTGTCAAAAACCTGTTCTAATAAATTTGATCACCCCCAGGTTTTATGTGCGAAATTTCACTTTCTGTGATTGAATTATTAGAGGGATTACCAAACAAACCTGACATGCCTGATGAAGAGGCTAAAAACACAGGGGCGGTCTGCTCTGATGTTAGTTACCTCTCCAGATTGTGATTGAGTGGAGTGGTAACATCTGATGTTTTTACAGTTACCTTTCCTGAATGTGTGATTTTCCCTGAATACAGTATTCAAGGGGATATAACTGTACACAGTTCACAGTAAGCTTCAGCATAAAATTTTGAGAAACTCAAGTCTCCTTTGTCAAATAAGTTTTCACAGTTTATTAAGCTTACTGGGTGAATTTCTGTTGACTGTATTGCACTGTAATCATCTACATGCGAGATACTCACCATCCATTGATGCCGATATGGAATCCAGAGTCAACTATCTGTTTGACCTCCTCCTTTGTCCCATCAAACGAATGGACCTAAACAAACACGTCAAATTGACCATCACCCACAGCAGTCACAGTACATGTATCTAAATAATTTGATGAAATTAACAGTAGTGAGTGAGTGAGCGAATATGATTTAACGTCACTTTCAACAAAATTTCTGTCATATTATCACACTTCCTTTCTACACCCAGAAACCTAATGGGTTCCCCAGTTAGTCGCATGTCACTGTCAACCTTTCTGAGAAGCCAATGCCCTTAATTTTTCGGGATGACCTTGGGTGGGAACTGCGACAGTGTACGTCAAGCTCCAGAAGCTCCATTGGGAGGAACTAACAGCATACAAAACCATACAATTTTTTCTGGAAATGCTTGAAACAGAATATTAAAACACTGTTATCATGGTATATTTATGAGAATAAACCCCATCTCTTTCATATGCCTCAAATTAAAAGAAGCATGCCTTGGAAGCCACTTCAAGAATGATGGAATTTGAAAGACAGATCAGCACACTAGATAATACTCCACTCCCAGTTTCTCTTCTTTTGCAAAAGTTTAATCGCCTGCATTGACTTCTTAATGCAGACATAATCTTCCCAGTTAGACTGTGCATGCTAAAACCACGCCCTCTAAATGTCTCGTTTATTCGTAATTGGTTGTCATCCTATGGTCAGAGTTCACTGGCTACCGTGCTTGACGGAAATTGAACAGAGTGACGGCGTAGTTGTGGCATAAATGTCAGACAGTTTCAATCCAGGCATTACTGGTCTTATCAAGTACCTTGTCTTTTAGATGCAGAGCGTATACTACAGCTGAGGCACACCACATATGAATATGGACTCCAATCAGGGCTTTAGATTACCACAATTTGAGCACAACCTCTATTTGTCGAAATGATTTTAGGCAAGGAAATGTGCCCAAATTATTGAAACCCGAAGTCTGGGAAAATAGTGAGTGAGTAGGATTTTAACGTCATTTTCAACATTTTTGCAGTCATATCACGACGGTGAATAGGTAGGCTTTGACTCAAACATGATGCTTAATTGATGAGGAATCTCAATGGGCATAACTGCAAAACAAAATATTAAATAAAATTAAAAATAGACATTTTTTTTTTTTAAATTTGGGGGTTTTGGATTTTTTTTTTTTTTTTTACTTTCTAAGTTGAGCGCATCCTAATTTGAGCACAACGTTTAATGTTGTATCAAGTGGTTAATCTAAAGTGCTGCTCCAATGTAGGGTAGGTTAACTGAAGAGTTTTATTTAACTCACCACACCTCCCCCTTTTAACCTTTCCCTGTTCCTGTGTATGATGTCAATGAAATCAGAGAATGAATTCCGACAGTGAAGGAACATTGGCAGTCCTGTACCTTCCACCAGAACTAACTGTCTCTCGAAATATCTGAAAATAATCCTCAGGTTTTAGTACATGTAGTATTCCATTATACAGTTAAAGAAAGTCCAAGCCTTAAAGATGTACGGCCACAAAAAAATCTCAAAATTTTCAAAAGTCACAAAAATGGCCTCAGTTGCCCAGAATAAATGAAAATGCTTATGTACAATTTGATTTTGGCTCAAATGGCAGCGCCAAGGCTTTTCTAATCACGACAGCCACGAGCGCACTTCGTTGCCATGCAATGAGTGATGCCGGTTCCTCTTATTTTACTCCCAAACTCAGGAAATTTGATATCTTTTCACACCAAAAGTACACCATTATCTCATAAATTTACCAAAGAGTTAATTAGACCCCCCAAAACATGTAGGTTAGATTTTGAATTTTGCGTGACCGTACATCTTTAAATATATAAACCCACATATATATGTCCTGCCTTTCGCTGGATTTGTCTCAAAACTTTTGAACAGCCCAATTCTTCACTGCACTTTCCTAATCATGTCACCCGGACTCTTCAGTGATGTGTTGAAGGCAAAACTGATAAACTTGAAAAATATTCCCTGTTGCTGATAATAGGCTGCTATCTCCCCTAGATATATTCTTCCTGATGGAGGGGAGATAACACTGAGAATGATATTAACCCTTTAAATAAGAAATGCAAAGGACTTTAGATTCTCATTTTCATATTTAATATAGGTTGAATAATGAGAGCTTGGTTTAATTTGAAGCATTAGTCTCCTGGAAAACAAGTTGGTACCTCAGGCCAAGCTGAATTCTGATTTGCGAACCGCATCACTTATCTTCCCTTGATTTGTGACATCATGTCAGACCAGCCATCCGAACATCACAAGTATTGAATCCAGGCCAGGCAGTTTGATGTGATGACACAAAGTAAGTAGTGTCAAACAAGAGCAGATAGGCGATGTATGTCATTTCAGAAATTTGCAGCACATTTCTGGAGCTTCCAGGAGACAAAATACTTTAAGGATAGCTATCCCCTTCGAGGCAGTTTTTGCACCCCCATGACAATTTGTCGTCTGTATCAATAAATATACAAGATAACCATAATAAACGATATATTTTATGAAAGCATACATCATAGGGATTCCAACTATATGATTTGTATAACTGACGCTGCTACTGTGTAGAACATATTCCAATTTAAAAAAATTTAAATGAAAACAATAGCGTCCATTTTTCAATTGAAATTTCATGAAAACCATTGGTCTTGTTTCAACTTTGATGGTATACCTTGGTAGGAGACAATTCGAACTAGTAAACTTTATCTCATTTTTTTAAATTTTTGCCTGGTTTTGTTTTTATAACTATTTTACTAAAATAAATTGAAAAAAAAGTACTTTTTTACGGTCGTTTGTCTTAAAAGTTGGATAATTAAAAAACGAAGTTGAACTTACAAAAAGTGAGATAAAGTTTTCTAGATCACCTTATAAGTAACAAGCATGCCAAATTTCAACAGCGTAGCATGGATACTTTTCGAGAAATAAACGTTTGAATTTCGGATTTTGTACAAAAATGAAAGGCTAGAAATCGGGCAAAATGTGTCCAGCTATACATCTGATGAATTAATCCCTATTTTTTGCTTGAATTCTATTGTCAAATACATTTTTAATCTGTCTAATGGGACCTACTCGAATTCCTGTTTATTCTGGATAACTATTACACTAAGTTTTTTTCATCAAGTCGGTTTAAAGTCCAATTTAAACTAAAAAAACCTGCTAAACTTGTTCACACCTGTGTAGATTACTTCACGGCGGGTGTCTGAGTGAAGTGTCACTGTCATAATTAGAAACAAAAATAAGGATGTTTGCATGGTTTTGATCAGAAGAGGGTACAATAATGTAAATAAGTAGAACTAATAGATAATTAGCTTACCATAATACTGCGGAAATGAGTTTTGGAAAGGGAAATTTAACAGACAAAAATAATAGTAGCCAAGCCCAAGCTAAGGCAATCTGTTTAATTGTTCCAGGGCCTCGGAAACTAAATTTTTAATCCTAATATTGAAGCACTTTTATTTATAATTTTTATTTCATTTTTTCACCAAATGTTAGAGGAAATAGTGAATATTTGAATGAACAAATAAAAAAAAAATGTCCAATTTTGACCCTCTAAGGGGATAGCTATCCTTAAATAAAACCAAATGAAGGGGATAGCGACAGGCCTTGTATTCTATAAATCGCATCAGGCTGATTTGATGGGGCTGATTTGCTTACAATGCACAGATTTCAATTGAACCAGATTATCACCACTTCCTTCTTGCCAGGCTGGTAAGCAAGCCCCGTGAAAAGCACTCACATGGCCTTTTTACGGGGTCTGTGCTGATCAGTCTAGTCAAAAAGCAAGGCCCACTGATATTGGGACTCAGTGGCAATTGGGAGCCCTCAATATGTTCAACATAGCAAAGTCACACAAGGTACAAGGGTTCCCGACAGCCTAGCTGTGGTTTTGTCAGGAAAAAAAAACCGTGAATGGGCACTGTGCCGAATAAATGAGAAAGGAATAACATGTAAGGTTGCCAATGGGGTGAAATAGTTTGCAGTATCATATAGATCTTGAGGATAAATATTTGTCCTTTTGTTGATGAACGACCAGAGGCAGCGAGACACAAAAATTCAGAACCGATCAGCGCCAGGGTCCGATTGAAGTGATAAAAACAAGTGATCCTTGATCATGGATTTGATGTGAATAATTTATTTATCATTCGTTGTCGATCTGAGACCAAGTTTACGGTCAGAGGGAATATTTGAGGATAAATTTCTGCTAAGTATATATTATATGGTATATATTAGTAGTTGTACCAAAACACAGTACCATTTTTCCATTAACTATGAGGAATAAATCCTTCCCATCGACTGATGCAATCTCTCTGACAAGAGTCTGTTACCAAAACAAACAACTTTTTAATTTAGGCCTAATTGAATTATGCGAGCGATTGCCATATTACTTTGTCTCACGGACATACAATATGTAGTCATAGTAGAGAAGAATATGTACCAGTTTACCTATGTTTGGTAGAGCTAGGGTTAAACTTACTTCAACTGTGTTTCCTTAGGGCAAAAATGCAACCGGTCATAATCTGAAACATGAAAATATTCTAATATGTAGCAGAGTCTTAACAAAGTTAGGGCTAGAAATAAGTAAAATTATTTCGGCTGAATAAAATAAATTTCTAGGGTGAGTGAGTGAATAGAATTTAACGTCGATTTCAACAATATTTCAGCAATATCGCAACGAACCAACTAAGCACCACCCAGCCAAGTTGCGTTCCTGCTACTTCAAAGAAGAAATCTTTGAAGCAACATGGAACCAGACACCCTCCATCCACCCTATAAAACTCTGAGGACCGCGCACAAGACACCATGCTTACATGGTGCAATAATGACAAGTGATATTACAGTGCCAGACATCACATTATCAAGTTCCTGTTGCTTCTCAGCAAAATACATTTCTAGCTTCACAGGCACCACCATGTCATTCACAGGCACCACCATGTCATTCACAGGCACCACCATGTCATTCACAGGCACCACCATGTCATTTTGTTGGCACTGCATCAACCCATTTTATTTTTACAGTGTAAAAAAAACAACAACAAATAAACGAGAAACAAAAGTAGAAGAGTTCCAATTTCTGCGGGACTGTGTTATCACACAAAACATCCGTATTCCATCTACTGGACATTGTGTATGTATCCAAACATCACAGCAATAATTCAGCTTACTATTTACTGGTAATCATGAAAGACAATGGCAAAATTATTAAAGAGGATAAAATCTTATTACAGACCTAGACCACATTCTCCAACTGCTACAACTTTGTCCTTGTTTGATTTTATTAGGGTCAAAAGGTCGTCAAGGTACTTGTCCGGATCACCACTCTTCTCAAATTCTGTACTACGAGTTGGATGACAGCCTACAGTGCAATACAGCGCATCTGCGATAAAAAAATAGCAAATTCTCTCTGCATAATTGGTGAGAACGGAGTGAAATATACAGTTAAATTATAGCTAATACTTACACTCATTTATCAAAATACGCATTTAACACTTGCCGCCAAAGCTGTTAAACTGCTGGGAAAATTACGTAATTGCTTTTCTATGTGATGATCTGGGATGTTTAATTTATATCAACTGCTTAGAAACTAAACATCAATGGCGTCTGGAGACAGTGCCTGATGGGACGTCCAAAAGAGAGCATTGTGAAGCCAGTGACGCCACATTAGATCTCCACAGAGCTTTGAACAACCCCCAACATTGAAAGCTATGATGTTTGACATGTCAACACATAATATCACGACAGAACATCAGGCAGTCTGCAGCTGCCTCTTCTGTTTGTTTTTGAGCAATTGACATGGTTGACTGAAACCAAAGCAGTTTTTCTGACTTTTTCCACCAATTGGAGAGTTTGGTAATAAAGTTTTTATTTTTGTGCATATTTTCAACTCCTTTTCAAGCATAGAAATAAATATAAACTAACAGTCAGACTGGAGTACTGGATATTCTGGATCAAAACAAGCCCAAAATTTGTTGAATTTTATGAGTCTCCTATTACTACCTTAAATGCTCATGATTAAATAGTAGCCAATTCTGGGCCACTTTCATGTAAGTTTTTATTGTTAAGGGTTTTATATTACTGAAAAACCTCATGGATGTACTCATTTTTTACCCAGACAGACTATTGTTCTCCTTGGGCACATGACACTAACATGGAAAATGAACACAATATATGCGGTGTTTTGTCAGCATATCGGGATATAGTAATCTCTAATATAATTCGAACATACCCTATTTCTTCTCATTATTCAGATGGCAAAACTAAACTTCAGGCATCTGCAGAGAAAAATTCTGCTAACAATCTATCAATTTCACTGGTTATCTTTTCAGTTCTTGGGGTAAATACAGTACTTAGCCTCAGTTGACATAAAGATGGGGTTTTTTTCTGCTTCTAAGTCTGATAATGCTGTTCAAAAAATTATGAGAAATAGGGTAGGTGATGAATGCAGACAGTCAAGAAATTCTTCGTTTTTGATTTATTTACCGCAAAATGAGTCAAAATCGTGACTCCCAACTCATGCAGATGGTGCAACTTTTACAGATGGCTTCAGATCTCTGTGTGTTCAATGTAGTAGTAGGTTTTCTGTTTTTTATGTTGAATACATACCATTGGTGTTTGCCAGTTCTAATGCAGATTTTGAATCTTTCAAACTCCCTCCTGTGATTAAAATCTGGAAAATTAATGAAGCGAATTAAAATGAGAACAGAACAGTGTATATATGTCATGTATGCAGTAAAGTGAGTGAGTAGGATTTAATGTCAATTTCAATTTTTTTTGACCCAGCCACATTATCCTGACACTGGGCCAGTCAGTCCTTGATCTATCCTCTTCCTGCTGAGCGACAAGTGAGAAAGATACAAGTTCCATATTTAAAGTGATTGGTATGACTCGACAGCTGTAATGTGCCATTCACTAACTGGTATATTTTTTACCTGATATTACCTACTTCAGACATTCATCAGAAACGTGTGGTGTGATGTGCATATTAAAGGTGAATTGCGAAGCTTTCCAATGTTCTGCTAAAATGTCAGAAATCAAAGGCCTTTGTTGGAATAGTTGTTTATGTGTGGTAATAGTTTATTAGATTATTTCTTCTTCTGAGTATATGATTAGTAAAAACTTATACCACCAGAAAACGGGAGCCACAACTTTTCAAAACGTCATTGAATGCCTCCCATTGTTTTGAAACTTACTGATGTTAAAAAATAGTGGTCCGCATTCATTTATCCGACGTCACATAACGTCATGTAAAATGGTACATTAACTTGTGCTACATTAACTAAAACTTGAATGAAGGAGACTTCAAGCAAAGAGATACAGATTTATAACTTCAATATTGTTATTAGTACAATTTAGCAAAATATATTTGCACCGAAATCATATAACAGTTATATCACAAAACACAAGATGTATGTAAGCAACATTTTAGAAATAAATTAAAAGCTTTACAGTTCACCTTCAAGAGTCCCAGCCCCTACATAGTGTCAAGATTACATTTAGCAGGCTGATAATATTGCTCCCCAACTAACACTACCTCATTCGCAAAATCCAGGTTTACCTTTTGAATGCCTATATCAAATGCTCTCTCCATAACATCTTTGAAGTCATCTAGCAAATACAGAACACAATAACTTCAATTAATACTATCTACAACAGATGTGGAAATGTAGTACCACTGACATAAATGACACTAGAAATACATGTGCATTCAATGTATACTCTGTATGTTTGAAAGCATATTCAGACATGGGTATGGGTAGGGGTGTTTCCTGAAAAAAAACTTTGAACCGACTAAAAACTGGCAAAAATTATTCGAATATGCTTTATACAGATATCATAATCCTTATTTCCACAGATTAGTTTTACATAAACTATGATGAAAGTAACTCCAAATATGGAAGTCATTGCGATAAATGTGTGTATAGCTGATATAATATAGGGAAAAAATTTAATGTACTATAGATGGGATAGATGAAAATATTTTTGGGAAAACTGCAACAATAAACACCATTAAGGCAAAACATATGGACTACAATTACATCTGGCAGGCCTTTTCCTTAACCTCTCATGTATCTGAGCATTGGTAACACTCATCATTTTAAGAGGGGGGGGGGGGGGATTGAAGAGTTACTCTCCCTCAACAGAGTTAAATCCCCTGATGTGATTTAAGAATTTTGGCCCTCTGTTCATATAAAACGTAATGTAATATTCTGTATTCTGGTTCAACAAGTTTTGCACTGATAGGTCAGTTGGAAAAACTTTGAGGAAGTTCAGAATGTCTTTGTTTTGGTGGATGACCATGTCAAACCCACCCACTCAAAATAATGTAATACATGTATATGGACAGCCATGGATAAAATGAGTTACAGTATGGTACATGTACGTGATACATGTATATCTTTGACATTCTGTCAAGTTCAGTTGCATATTTGACATGTATATATGCATACATATGTACATCTTCAAATCTAATTAGCCAAATGAAGCTTTACACAAACTCTTTGATTGGTTGGAATTTTCTCCACAACTGACAAGCCAATGAAAATGCTGGATTTCTTTTTGAAAATTTAACTTTAAACTGGAAATATATCCCATGATGCAGTGGAGTTGTTTCTACATCAAATTTATACAAACCTTCATGTTTCTGTGATCCATGGTAGACTCCCCGGAATACTGGATCTGTAATAATAACAATAATAACTTATTGATCAGCTCATGATGTCACATCAGGCCCTAATCGAGCATGCAGTGCCCTTGCCGTAAAACAAAATGAAGAAAAAAAAAAAAAAAAAAATCCCAACAAAATCACGATTGAATATTCTTTCCACTTTAATCCTGTATGACAGTCTTCTTTCATGTCTTTAGTTGCTAGAGCTATAAGACCAGATTCAACATGCTTTCAGGGAGCACCATTTTGCACCCCCCAAAGCTCATCGCTCGGCTCATTCGCCACGTGCGAATTTGCCTAGACCCTTCCTGGTGCTTATCCACCCCTGCCCTTTAATTTCGGATTATAGCCATCCAGCACACATAGTGGATACTGCTATGAATACAACATTTACATGTAGAACATGATCAGGATTCATTCATTTTTAAGAGCATTCCACCTCCTTTAAGAAAAATATAAATACAGCTACGTAGTTTAAAATGTTAAATACACAAAAATTAATTGCTTAATTCTTATCGAGATAATCCTTATGTGAAAGTTATAAGCTTATAAACTTCAGTTCATACAAAATGAACGAACCTGTGAGATTGGCTCCAATATCTGGTGAAACCAAAGAAGTCCAGGTCGCCATGCATGTTGGGAATTCAGGTCAAAGGCCATGAGTTGAGTATCCAGGTCACAATTGAGTACCGGTATCCCGCATAATCCCGGTCACAGATTAGGTTTATCCAGGTTGGAGATTTGGAACATCACCAAGTCAATTTGAAGTGGTAATTGAGTATGAAACGACAAAAAAAAAAGACAAAAAAAAAGAGAGATTTATTCAGCTCATTATCAATAGCGTGTTAAGAGGATCCCGTATAACTTGATCATCGGATGAAAATTCCCACTCGAAAGATGAAAAATACATCCCAACCGAGCCGCTGAGGCAAGGTTGGGATGTATGTTCCCTCTCGAGAGTGGGAATTTTCATCCCATGATCAAGTTACATGTAATATGGGATTCTTTTTCTCATATAATTTAAATCATTAGTTTAATGAGTATTTCATTAAAAATATCAACAACACATCAAGTTGTTGAACATTGATGGAGCGCATCATGCCTGCAGCATATGTGTCCAGCGAAGTGACTGATCACCTGCATCACATGTCCTCATACTACATACCGGTACGTGTGTGGGATGCTGTTATTGTAGGAGTTTTACACTGTACATATTATATGGGAAAATGCTTTCTCTTCTTGTGCAGCTGTGACAATATCATAGAATTTTTCTCAAACACGTATACCACTATTTCGAACACTAAATCTTTTATATAATAGGTCTCCTTCGATCAGTAGAGTCCATACCCTCTCTGCCTTCCGCTTAGTCTTATAGACCCACTCACAATCAGGCTTGTAGCTACATGTGTATTTTGAAACAGCTAGGAAGTCTCAATTCCATATTGTTCACGGTTTTGCTAGAAACAGGGAGTCTCCTACCATTGTTGAATATCAGGAATTTAGGGAATGTCACTTCAAAATTGGGAGTCTCAAAGACTCAGAGACTCTAAAGCTAGCTGAAAGCTAGTTCAACAAGCTGAACCCTGCTGACATTTAATTTTGTGATATTGACAATGCATTGTCAATATCACAAAATTAAATGTCAGCAGGGTTCAGCTTGTTGAACTAGCTGAAAGCCTGCTCACAATATTATAATGTGGAATGAACGAGGGACAACATGAAAGCCTCTAGATCATCATAACCCATGATTATTTCAGCATGACCTAGGATACTACTGAACACCCAGTCAAGCCAGGTCCACGGACAATATCTTATCGCATTTATCCAAACGTTTTGTAGCCTAGAAAATGAGCCAAATATCTGATTCAGCTCTTAGTTAGAAAACCATTTTAGGCCCTAGGCCTATAGACTCTCATTTTCTTTGTCCAAAATATGTGATGGACTACAGTATCTTCGGGTGTGTGCTGAAATATCTATTTAAAAAAATATATTGAAACCATATGAAGGCATGACATGCCATGCAACTGTGGTCGCCCCCCATGCAACGACGTCCTGGCTTGATACCTGTACAAAACGTGCGAATCCGGTGAAATGCTGAGGATACAAACCAATGAATTTAAACATGCTACGAATCCGTGATGCCATTATCTGATAATTCACGGCGCCGATGATATGCCGAAGTTAGTTGTAAATGAAGTGCCCAAAATCAGACAGACACGCACTAAACGGTCCGCACTAAACTGTGTGATCGAAGGGAATGTACTCGTGTGAAGTATCAGAGAATTACTTCCCTCCTTTCCTAGGGTACGGTACTTCCGGTTTCCTGCAAGCGTGGGAAGAAGATAGTTTGCGGTGGAAAGCTCAACAAACCCACTCTTCACGGAATTATTGATGTAAGCAGCTCGATGAGCAATATTGGAATTTCATCACATTATGTTGATAGGCTCTCTGACTTTGACAGCGGTACAGCGACTCCCGCGGACAGACTAAGCCTAAGCACACGTTCAACAAAATTGCGAACAACAACAACAACAACAGTCAACACCAAAACAACTGCAACAAAAACATAATTTTAATTTAATACACGGGTTCCACAATCATTCTGGCCCAAGTCAACATGTCTGCCCCATAACAAACTTCTATGCATGTCATTGCATGGTGACTGCCATTTCTGATGTAAACATATTGGAAGGGCTGCCAATGTTATGCATAGCCATAGTCCGACTAGTTAGTTCAATCTTGAACGTCGCTCGCATGGGCTTACTCCGTTCAACTCAGCCCATTAGGGAACAATGGTGCAGATTCCCCACAGATTCTATGGGGGTGATGTGGACTCGATTTTCTCGGAGTTCGTCCCGCTTTTAGCTCTGCTGTGGCTAGATAAACATCTTACAAATATTCTACGACATTAACTTTAGAAAATCTTTGCGAAATAAAGACAAATCTTACCTTAGACGACCAACATCAGTGAAATTCAAACGACGGTAGACTGCGCGCGCGAAAAACGTTCCAAATCTACGCTCGGTTACATGTTTTCAAAAAGTGGTATCGTGCACGGAAACGGACTGAATTGAATCCGCTCAAAAGCATGCATTCCAGGAACAAGAAACTGCGATGGAAATAAAAGCAAATTTTACGAATTGAGATCACATAAAATATCACTTGCTTTGATTCCAGAATATTTCCCTCCTTAATATATGAAAATAGCTGTGTACAGTTCATTATGTGAATAAATGTTTAAATGATATAATATTGTTAAATCTTTCAATGCAGCGTTTGCTCATTAACGCCACTACTTTTTTTGGTGAGAGTGAGAAGAGAACTTATATATATTTCTATCTATATTTCCATCGCGGTTTCTTGTCCGCTGGAATCTAATTCTTTTGGGCAGATTCAATTCAGTCCGTTTCCATGCACGATATCACTTTTTGAAAACCTGTAACCGCACGTAAAATTGGAACGTTTTTTTGCACGCGCAGTCTACCGTCGTTTGGATTTCACTGATGTTGGTCGTCTAAGGTAAGATTTGTCTTTATTTCGCAAAGATTTTCTGAAGTTAATGTCGTAGAATATTTGTAAGATGTTTATCTAGCCACAGCAGAGCTAAAAGCGGGACGAACTCCGAGAAAATCGAGTCCACAGCGCCCCCATAGAATCTGTGGGGAATCTGCACCATTGTTCCCTAATGGGCTGAGTTGAACGGAGTAAGCCCATGCGAGCGACGTTCAAGATTGAACTATAGTCCGACATGCAGCCCCGACAAGATATTTTATAATACTGATTTCCATTGCATTGGGTCTGCCAGTTTAACCGGCAAAATCTTCTAGCTGCCTGACCGAAATGTCCGGCATCCAGAAAACGATACTTTATATGCCATTTTCACCACCCAAAATAATGAAACCCACCTTTTAAGTTAAATCACAGGCTTGGAGTCCATTCTAAACATTCTGTGGATTGTTTATTCGAGCATTCTCAAAACAAAACCGCTTTCCTGAACCGAGAAGTCACTTTTGCAGCTAGTGAGTTCTGGGGCTAGATTGGGTATTGTTGTGAGAATGCTCAAATAAACACAATGGTTAGAATGGATTCCAAGCCTGTGAATTAACTTAAAAGGTGAGTTTCATTATTTTGGGTGGAGAAAATGGCGTATAAAGTATCGTTTTCTGGCTGTTGGATATATTGGTCTGGCAGCGAGAAGATTTTGATGGTTAAACTGACAGACCCTACATGTAATAGAAATCAGTATTATAAAATACATGGTTGGGGTTACATGTCCGACAAGGTCCTGTCACTGGGATTTTAACAAAAATTACAGCAACCGTATTAATTATTTGAAGAGATTTAATAATATGAACTAATTTTTGTAATCAGCTTATGCGTATGTCAATTGGATCTCACTTCCGGGGATGGGTGGGGTCATAGTGGGGATGCCTGTGGTAACAGAAAAATGCCCCAGGAGGTGTTGACATGTTTGGGGGTGGTGGGGGTTGGCAAGCAAGAATAAACATGAACTTGTAATGAGTTATCTCCCTGTATTGCCTACTATGGTAAAATGCCCACCTCCTCAGGCGGAGCTGATGTGAGAGCTATGTGGAGAGAATGTTAAGGGTAACATGAAACCAATTAAAGTGTCCTTGTCAATGCAAAGTACATGTGCCACAAGGTGTGAAGTTCTATCCTGAAACATCAATTTAAAGCTTGCTCTTCCAACTGTGCCAGTCCAGGGACCTTGCGCTGGCAATTCAGTTGATGTCATGTTACATGAGGGAGGTGACAGGCTAATTGAATTGTATAAAGATCTGCACCAGCCATTTAATTGTCACGGATGTTGGGGGCCTGAATTGCATCAAGGGATAGAAGTGGGATTTTATTGTCATGGATGCAGGGGGCCTACCTCATCAGGTTTCAGGACAATTGATACATGCGTTACTAAATACAACCTCAATGCAGGACATTAGCCAACAATCTATTCTATTATATTCTAATCTATTATAACCCAGAAATTAAAATAATTATGAGCTGCTTTTGGTGTTCATTAATAATAAACCTCAAAAAGTTCTAACATGGGAGACAACCTATGGATTCTTTTCGCCGTTGATTGTGAAGAAATAGTTCACAAGTTTCTGAGGGTTTTACACGCAACTATCCATTTGGTGGTAAGACCCAAAGGACATTAGGATAACATAAGAGTGAAAAGGAAATTGAGATGTGAAAAATGTTCATTCTCTCATGTAGTTGGTTTCCTGTATTGATGGAAGCAGGTCACAGGTGCAACACGTTCTATTATTAAATATTAATCACCAGCAGACAGAGGTTGAGGTCTATAAACAGTGCTGCATATTATGTTCTGCAGGTCTATGTTCTTTGCCATTTATCAGCATTACAACTTCAATTACATGGATAATCCTCTAATAACAACCTGGGGTGTCGCCGTACACACCTGAGATCATGGTAAAAATAGGCCTCAGCTCCTTAGACAACTTGTGGTGAAAGGCGGCTAACTGGGGCACCTGGGATTTCCGGGTTGAAAAGTAATGGAGGAACAGGACCCTACCCATTGGTTTCCCAGGTGTGAAAACGAATATAGGACTCAAATGTCATGATATGACTGAAATTAGTGTTGAAAGTGACATTAAATCGTATTCAGTCGCTCACTCGATCACAAACAATGACAGAAAGAGAAATTTTCAACCATAAAATCAGAGTGCGACCAAATTTATTAGAACAAGAAGTTGACAAGATCTTCCAAAATTGTGCAGATAATCCATCATTTCTTTGTTATTTTAATGTTTTTAGAGCGTGATTAGAATGTCTGATTGAATTTTATCCACACAATTGGTAGGGAAATGAATTTCAACATGTTTAGTACGGTAATTGAATTATTGGAATAGCTGTATTCTTTTTTGCTTAACAGAATCACCATGAGTTTGTTTGGGGGCTCCAACTTTGGTACAGCCACAGTGTTTGGTGGGAATACATCAAGTACCAGTAACACTGGGAACAACCCTGTGGAGGTATGTGGGGCAGTTATCAAACTTAAACTTAAAAAGTTAAAGTTGAACTTCAATTGTCAAGGGCCATTTTTAGGTGCTCAAGAAAGTCCTCAAAATTCTGTTGTAAGATGATGTTTGATCAGCAACAGAGCAAACCTATCTAGTAGCAAGACTGGAGAGAACAAGGCTTCCATGCTGACGGTCTTTGCTGGGTACAAAGATGGCAATTAAGTTTAAAATCTGATCTGAAATCTGAGACTTTGTATACACACGTACCATTTGAAATCATTTCTCTGTTCCAAACACTTCCACTACCTCTAGATGGGATATTCAAGCATTAGCGAACCAGAAGAGAAATAGGAAGAAGTGCTATTTTTGTTTGTTGATTGGTTAACTTGTCTAAAATTGACAAACAGGAAGTGGCAATCACATAGTATGATGGGATTGTTGGTATTGTGCAAGCCCCCCCCCCCCACTCCATTGAGTGGTACAGAAACAATGGTGCTTCATGGGATATCTTCCGGTTTAAAAACAGTTGATTCAAATTTTTAAATGAAGATACGATAATTTCATTGGCTAGTGACCAAAATTGGAAGAAAATTCAGCCAATCACAGAGTTTCTGTGAAGGTTCATTATCCAAGTGTATCAAGTCTGTAATTTCACTCTGGAGGTCAGCAGACAGGGTACCATTATGTTGTGACACCATAATCATGAGCGACATTTTTGTTGTGCAGGTGACATCGCCTCCAGATGATAGCGTCAGTTGCCTCAAGTTTAACCCACCTGCCTTACAGATGACATTCCTCGTAGCCGGCAGCTGGGATAACAATGTAAGTATTAGATGTCAAATTCCTTCTTTCTCTGGGCAAGGTTCTGGGATGATAAACAGACCTGCAGCAAACTGTGAGCTATGCTCAGATAAACCAGCTAGTGTCCGTATGTCCCTTATATTCTCCCGCTGATTCACAGGGTTCATATGCTTCCTGGAAAGTCCTTAAAACTCCTGGAATTTAATTGCTTACCTGGAAAATCCTGGAAAATGCTTAAAAATAAAGTTAAACTCCTGGAAAAACTGCACTTTTGTCTTCTAAGAGAACCAGCAATCTGATGCCACGCGTTTCTGTGTCTAAATTTGTTCCTGAACTTCGTTAATTTGATCATCTTTGTTGAGAGTTGTTGTACTAAATACTCCTGGAAAATTCTGGACAAATCCTGGAATTTTTTCCTGTTGTAAGTGCATGAACCCTGGATTCAATTTGCCCAATATTTGCCTCTTGACCGCTGTAGTCCTGTTATTCAATCATTTTACTGTAATGTTTGGTTCGTTGATAGCTGGACATACACATGACATAGCTGGATACTGCAGACAAAAATCTTAACTGATAAATCAGCTGGGTTTGAATTAGCTAAATGTTTCTTGTACTGCATGAGGCCGCCAGCCTGGTGCCAGTGGCGATTGACCTTCACCAATCGTTTGATAAAAAATACTGTCCCTGCATCATGTCCAGGGACATTTGGCACATGATTAAAGACAGTTTGAACCACACAAAACAACTTTGTTTTGGTAGCAGGCTTCAGATCCGACAATCGGTATTGAGCCGTCAACTCCTGACACGTGTAATTAACAACATCCAATCTGAATTACATGTAGGGCTATTCCTTTCATTGCGGTCATGGGAATAAACAATATCTGAACTGAAGTTCATAAAATCGCTTACCACTGGTCCTCGTTGATTGGATGTTGAAAGCGCCACCAGTGGCCAAGAGGTGAATTTTGCACAGTTTGAATGAGCTTGGAGAGAAAGGGACGTAATGACATGAGTTGGTATAAGAGTGAACTTGTGAGCAATCAAAGCTAAAAGTTTATGCCTATGTTAACCATCTGGTATGTCTGTCAATGTATCAACATTCTGTTCATTAACCTCCAAATTTTGCCTACAATTTTTATCAGTCACTCTAATAAATTAGACTAAAGAAACTATAGGATCCTGTTTTTCGATCATTTTGTCAACTTCCCTTTCTAATTTATTTGATTACCCCACTATGAATTGTGAAAATGCATTTCCTGTGTTTTTAATCATTTTACAGTTTGGAATACATGTTTAATACTAGAATATTAAGGTTTTATTTATTTACGGTCTGATAAATATCGAAATACAAATAAAATCTGGTTACCCATCCTGCTGAAAGAGGGATAATTCTTATCAGGCCTGTAGTAAACTGTTTGTGACATCACAATGTTTTTATCGAGTAGGGGAAATTGAGTGTTATTCAATTTTGCAGGTAAAAAAGTTGTTTTTCTTGAATAACTTCTAAAGTGTGGACAAATTTGCAGTTTTTGGTCAATGGCACATAAAATCATATATAGTTACATATGTTTACACATTTTTGCCAATTACATGATTAATAGTTAGGTGTTTGAACATGTTGGAAAGGCAATTTGAAGAAAACAATAGACAGCTTTCCATTTATTGATGTAGACAGGAAACAATTTCCTTAAGGCACATACATTGATGTGAAAATATGTGAATTTATGTGCCATCAACAAAAAAAAGAAGACTTTTATACCTCCAAAACTGGAGAACCTTCATTTCCCCGACCAGGTAATCATGGTAATTAATTATGACAGGACTGTACAAGACAACAATGAAAATACTATACGGTTAGTAAGAGTAGTTGCCCCTCGACCATGAACCATCCATACCCATTTTTGGAAAACTGGTGATGGGCAATCAGTAATGATTTGTATGGATACTAATGTTTGAAATTGGGCTCCTTAGAAGAAAACCTGGGTAGGAGGTTGACATGCCTTGTTCAGCACTCATTGACTGGAAGCGAAAGGTTGGGCTAATACATGAACAAGTATAAGCAATATGGAAGGAATAACATGTTAGAGATGATGTTTCACTTGTCTGTTGTTTTATAGGTGAGATGCTGGGAGATTCAGCAGAATGGACAGTCAGTTCCCAAAGCTCAACAGACACACACAGGACCAGTGTTAGCTTGTGACTGGAGTGATGTAAGTACATGACCTACACAGGACCAGTGTTAGCTTGTGACTAGAGTGATGTAAGTACATGTACATGACCCACACAGGACCCGTGTTAGCTTGTGCCTGGAGTGATGTAAGTACATGACAGAAACAGGACCAGTGTTAGCATGTGACTGGGGTGATGTAAGTACATGACCCACACAGGACCAGTATTAGCTTGTGACTGGAGTCCTGTAAGTACATGACCCACATAGGACCAGTGTTAGCTCGTGACTGGAGTCCTGTAAGTACATGACCCACATAGGAACAGTGTTACATGTAGCTTGTGACTGGAGTCATGTAAGTACATGACCCACACAAGACCAGTTTTAGCTTGTGACTGAAGTGATGTGAGTACATGACCCACACAAGACCAGTTTTAGCTTGTGACTGAAGTGATGTGAGTATATGACCCACACAAGACCAGTTTTAGCTTGTGACTGAAGTGATGTGAGTACATGACCCACACAAGACCAGTTTTAGCTTGTGACTGAAGTGATGTGAGTATATGACCCACACAGGATCAGTGTTAGCTTGTGACTGGAGTCCTGTAAGTACATGACCCACACAGGACCAGTGTTAGCTTGTGACTGGAGTGATTTAAGTACATGACCCACACAGGACCAGTGTTAGCATGCAACTGGAGTGATGTAAGTACATGACCCACACAGGACCAGTGTTAGCTTGTGACTGGAGTGATGTAAGTACATGACCCACACAGGACCAATGTTAGCGTGTGACTGGAGTGATGTAAGTACATGACCCACACAGGACCAGTGTTAGCTTGTGACTGGAGTGATGTAAGTACATGACCCACACAGGACCAGTGTTAGCATGCGACTGGAGTGATGTAAGTACATGACAGAAACAGGACCAGTGTTAGCTTGTGACTGGGGTGATGTAAGTACATGACCCACACAGGACCAGTGTTAGCATGCGACTGGAGTGATGTAAGTACATGACAGAAACAGGACCAGCGTTAGCTTGTGACTGGGGTGATGTAAGTACATGACCCACACAGGACCAGTGTTAGCATGTGACTGGAGTGATGTAAGTATATGACCCGCACAGGACCAGTGTTAGCTTGTAACTGGAGTGATGTAAATACATGACCCACACAGGACCAGTGTTAGCTTGTGACTGGAGTGATGTAAATACATGACCCACACAGGACCAGTGTTAGCTTGTGACTGGAGTGATGTAACTACATGACCCACACAGGACCAGTGTTAGCTCGTGACTGGAGTGATGTAAGTATATGACCCGCACAGAACCAGTGTTAGCTTGTAACTGGAGTGATGTAAATACATGACCCACACAGGGCCAGTGTTAGCTTGTAACTGGAGTGATGTAAGGGAGCTTCTTGAAATTAGTAACTGAGTTCTCTGGTAGGGATGGCATATGCTGGTTATTCAAATGGGATACACCATGCCCAGTTTGGTGTTCTGATCTGGATGAATTAGAGTTCCTGTTGGAATGGCATAGGTCATTCCCCCCCATGCCGCTGCATGGTATGGCATTAGCCATCCTTTGTTTGCTGAGTTCCAAACTGTATGGCATGGAGTTCCTAGGAGTTCCAACACGGCGCACCATGCCACTCTGTTTAGAATGCCTTATGCCAGTTCCTAGTATGCCCCAATTTCAAGAAGCTCCCTAAATACATGGCTCACACAGGACCAGTGTTAGCTTGTAACTGGAGTGATGTAAATACATGACCCACACAGGACCAGTGTTAGCTTGTGACTGGAGTGATGTAAATACATGACCCACACAGGACCAGTGTTAGCTTGTGACTAGAGTGATGTAAGTATATGACCCGCACAGGACCAGTGTTAGCGTGTAACTGGATTGATGTAAATACATGACCCACACAGGACCAGTGTTAGCTTGTAACTGGAGTGATGTAAGAGAGCTTCTTGAAATTAGTAACTGAGTTCTCTGGTAGGGATGGCATATGCTGGTTATTCAAATGGGATACACCATGCCCAGTTTGGTGTTCTGATCTGGATGAATTAGAGTTCCTGTTGGAATGGCATAGGTCATTCCCCCCATGCCGCTGCATGGTATGGCATTAGCCATCCTTTGTTTGCTGAGTTCCAAACTGTATGGCATGGAGTTCCTAGGAGTTCCAACACGGCGCATCATGCCACTCTGTTTAGAATGCCTTATGCCAGTTCCTAGTATGCCCCAATTTCAAGAAGCTCCTTAAATACATAGCTCACACAGGACCAGTGTTAGCTTGTAACTGGAGTGATGTAAATACATGACCCACACAGGACCAGTGTTAGCTTGTGACTGGAGTGATGTAAATATATGACCCACACAGCACCAGTGTTAGCTTGTAACTGGAGTGATCTAAATACAGGACACACACAGGACCAGTGTTAGCTTGTGACTGGAGTGCTGTAAGTACATGACTGACACCTGACTTTTAGGTAAATGATGTGATGAGGCCCGTTATACTAATCCTACATGCATACATTGTAAAATGCATGTAAATTGTGAAAAACATATTTTGAAGCAAAAATTCAGCCACCCATTCACCCGCTCCTTGGAAATCCAATGTTATCATTGTTATATACCCTCCAGTCATTACATAGAACGCTGAATGCTATAAAATACATGATACAACACCCTGCTAAGTCATTCAGTAAGGCCTTTAATAGGATTCTGACACATTACCGCCAATTTCCATGTATGCGATTAGCTATCCGATCGAGAAGTGTACAATTCTATTGGTCAAACAGAAAGAGCGCGAGAGAGAGAGAGAGAAAGAATTAATGTTTAACGTCACATTCAGCAATATTTCAGCTATATAGCGACGATGGTCAAACACAGTCACATGCCTTTAGTTGTAACAAGTCAATCCAAACATTGCGGTGATGTTAATTCCTTTGATGTAGTTGTCTGGATGTGAGCCTGAATAAATACAATTCTGCCCAGCCAACCATTGTCCATGGGCTTACACAACCATCAACTAATTAACTAAATATTGTCATTGTTCAGGCGCTTTCTGAATTCCAACAAGAGTGTAGGTACAGGGGTCTCATACAGCCTGTATAAAGAGAGTTGTTCTTATGCAGTCGTTTCCTCTGAGTTTACGGGAATCTGCTCTGATAGATTGTTTTGCTGACAGGGGAACTAGACATGTAGTTGGAAGGTCATCCAACAGTAATCAGTTGATGACTATTCAACTGGATATGCATGTGTATTAATGATATTTATTTTATGCTTGTTGTAGGATGGGACAAAAGTATTCACAGCCTCCTGTGATAAGACAGCCAAGATGTGGGATCTGAACAGTAACCAGGCAATACAGGTGGCTCAGGTATGCATGAAGACCATAGGCCTAGGGTCAAGGGTCACAAGTATTTCAAATTTATTAACGGGTGTCATAGACTTTTTCTTTGGAGGAAGTCATCCGATGTATTCTAGAAAACTTGCATTAATACACAGACAAATGAGCATTCATATCAATTTTGAATTTTGAAAATATCGGCTGTCTGACTGAAAACTCAAATCTAGACTTGATGTCCAGCCTTCCCACACTTTGGAGTTGAGGTTCTCTCCCATCTTTTAACGTGTAATTTCGAGACTAATCTCTATTGTCAGAAATCGACACAGTGAAGGATCGCTTCTCTCATTCATACGAAACAAGATTTAAATGTAAAACACCCATTGGTCAAAATATTAGATTTCTTGGATATGCTCTTATTTGAACTTTTTAAGTAATCAAATTGACCCATTGAGTGCATCGAAGCTGCTCAGTATATAAGAAATTGATTGCTTGAGGGGAATAAGTGAATTTAAGACACTTTTAGACAGTAGAACAAGAATGCACATGTCAGAGTGTGCTGACCACCATTTTGAATCACCCATGATGCTTTTGTCGGGGGGGGGGGGGGGTGGGGGGGGGGGGGCTGTATACATGCATGTTTAAATGACTCCAATTCTATTACATGAAATTTCAGTCTTTGAGTTTTCTTCAGTCTGGAGAGCTACATGTATTGAGAAAAGCTTATTAAAGTGATCGTAAACCCTCAAGTATAGTTTCCATCAAATGAAAGACCATTGCGAACAGTGTCGGAAAATATTTATTGTAATTGTTTACGATTTTATTTCACAGAGTAAACTGCAAATAAAGCATGGTATTCTATAGTGGTCTGTTGCAATCATATTTAGGTCCAGGGATGTTATGCTGCCTTAATACATACATTTCAAACTGTGTATGCACTTTCCAATGCTTGATTCAAGCTTAAGGTGTGTATACTTAGAGTTTCAACACAGACTCCCTGTTCCAATCTGCATGTTTCACCAAAATCGGAGAAATTAAATGCAAGATTCAGACTGACTTGACACTTATGAGTTACCATCTCCCAGATTTTGATAAAACATGCACATTAGAACAGTGAGTCTGTGTTAAAACTCAAAGTATACACACCTTGAGCTTGAATCAAGCATTGAAAAGTGCATACACAGTTTAAAATATATGTATTAAGGCAGTGTGATGTCACTGGACCTAAATATGATTGCAACAGGCCACCATAGAATGCCATGCTTTATTTGCAGTTTACTCTGAAATAAAATCGTAAAAAATTACAATAAATATTTTCTGACACTGTTCACAGTGGTCTTTCATTTGATGGAAACTATACTACTTTAATTATAATAAACTACATGTCGGCATTCTCCCATTGTCAGATTTTGTAACCTTAACTGTCGGTGTAACAACCTCTGACTGCGCTGTGCAGAAAATCGTGGCGCCCATGCGCATTCAGCCTGTATCGATTTTAATCTACACACGGAGCATGTATCTGCATACCAGAGGGATGAGAAATGCATCCAGTATATCCTGTAAAATAATTAAGTTTTGTGCTAAATTATTATAAAATAACACACGGTTCTACATCTTGCTTAGCTGTGACATGCTGAGCCCACTCCATTTACAAGCGGACGATTCTGATTGGCCGAGAGCCATGCACACAAAAAGCTGCACGTCGCGATTTTAACCCCAGTGCAATCAGAGGGTGTATCTGACTGTAGGAGGTATACAATCTGATGCCATGAGCATGCATGTCCAGTGTTGGTCATCCAACCCTAGGCCAGAAAGGGTTTATGCATATACTGGAATTCGCTCTCTATCAAATAATTTGGACATGTCAACATATGAATGTTATGATTTATCCTGTTACTCCACAGCATGACGCCCCTATTAAGACATGTCACTGGATAAAGGGGACATCTTACAGTTGTTTGATGACAGGAAGCTGGGACAAGACACTGAAGGTACAAAGTAATTCTCAGATTTCCATAGCCTCAGACCAGAAAGTATTTTGTTTTTGATCGGAGCGTTAACATGTTTATTAAAGTTGGGAATATAGCAACTTTGAGAAATATTTCCACATATATCTGCATGAGGAGAAATAGGATTGAGTCCTCTCCAGATTGTCCCATAACTGCTGCATAGTGAGGCATGTTAAGACTCTGTCTGTTGGTATTGCACTAATGCAAGAAAGATCCATTGCTTGGTATATTGTTTGAGGAGTAAAAAATAGTACACTGTTTCTGGTCAGTTAATAACTATTATTATTATAAAATATATCAAAACAAATAATTCGTTTGAGTTTCATGATAAGTCTGCCCATAAAATATTTCCTTCAATAAGTAAAAAAAAGATACAAATACATGTTCACTTGTTCAAGTCTAATATTTCTTTCTCTAGTTCTGGGACACACGAAGCCCTAACCCGATGTTGACTATACAGTTACCAGAGAGGTGTTACTGTGCTGATGTGGTAAGACTGCTCATACTGTGGTACAGTTACAATGGTTACTCTCATGAACAATGGAGTTGTATAGAAAAAACATTGCATCATGGGATATCTTCCAGTTTGAAAGTATTTGATTGGTCAATTCAAATTTTCAAAATAAATGCTGTATTTTCATTGGCCAGTGGATAACATTGGAAGAACATCCAGTCAATCATATAGGTTGTGTATGATGGTTCACTTAATCATGGGAAATGTAATTTCACACCCAGAAACATGATTGAAAGGGAACCCAATTGGAAAATCAGAATTGCTCCAGGAGTAAAAATTAATTTCTCTTATCATTCTGAGAATTTGATGAAAATATTGTCAACAGTAAGTTTCAGACATATTTCAAAGATTTTATGAAGGGGAGGGGATGCATTTGATGTGCAACTGACATGAGATAATTAGATGTGATCAGAAGCAAATGAATTATAGGTCTGCATCCTTTAATTAGATTAGCTAGAACATGTAGAATGCATTGGCCAGATAGGCTGGATAAGGATATATTCAGTATGTTTATATAAACATTCCATTTTCATTCAAGGGTGGTATACATAATACATAGTAAACTAGCACTTTTAGTGATGTCCAACCCAACTGTTTAATATCTAGTCTCAATCCTGATGTTCATGAATACACAACTTCACGGTCGTCCGCTGTCATGTTCTTGTCATCTTGGCATGTTCCGCCATCTTGGCAAGTAAAATCTGTTTCTTTTGTATAGGTCTCCTCCTTTTACTCTCCACCTATGCCCACCGGAAGCCAGTAATCTGCAGTCACGTGATCAAAATACAACCAATTGATTAGTCCCCTTAGACTCGTCGGCCTTCACTGTGGAGTCGTGTATTGTTATGGATTATACACAAATGTCTAATATATATGTATATGTGTGTTTTATTCTATCTCAGAAATACCCAATGGCTGTAGTGGGCACAGCAGGTCGAGGTTTGATTATATACCAGTTAGAGAACCAGCCTCAGGAATTCAAGAGGATCGACTCTCCTCTGAAATACCAGGTAACACACCTCTCCAGTTACTGTAAATGGGGACTCAGATCTGTAACCACCATGTGTGATCAGTCTTGAAAGTTAAACTATTTAGTTTGCTTGTCAGTCCCGTACCTGTTGTGTGGGCAAACATCAACATCTTTGAAAGATGCAGCCCCAGACACACAGTATCACTCAGTGTGTGCCTATGGTCAATCTTGATAAATTATTCTATTACACTTATGTCAATAACATCGAGCTAACAGTGCATTTATTAAATGTTTTAGCACGGTGATGTGAAATCAACACATGTCAAGTGCAGGTGTTCATTTGGGAGATTCAATTTCACAAGCCGGGTGAAAAAAGGGACGTCTGCTTTCCTACTAGTGAAAATGGAGTCAGACAAACAAATAAATTAATGCAAGATGGAATTTCTCTTTTAAGATCAACTTGTTTCCATCAAATAGACATATATCCACGTAATTTCCACAGAGCTGACTCAGCTGCCGGAATCACTCCCCATTTGAGATTCCACATAAACTAGTCCACTGATATTGGCACGATGCCAACTGAAACAGGAGAATAATACCAATGTCAGTGGACGAGTTTTTTCAACAAAGGGGAGAAAGGATGTCAAAGTTTACCATAGTTTTTCAATCTTCCGTTAAAATCGTTGTTGATAATCAATTTGAGTAGTGTAATAGAATAGAAATAATGTTTTCATAGGCATGCTCAATGGTTATTTTACGCACAGTTAGTTTGGGAAAGTTTATAAATTTTTGCCCTAAAATATAAACTTTCCCGAACGAACTGTGCATAAAATAACCATTGAGCATGCCTTTGGAAACATTATTTCTTGAATATACTATTAACACTCCCCAATTGTATGATCTTACCTCCATCTATCAATTTCATGTTCAATGATCTCGTCTCGCGATTTTGTCTGTGCACTCGGACTAATTCGCTTTTTGTCGCGGAGGAGTTAGATAACAGTCCTAGCAGTCTGTCTACCCTGTCTTATGGACAGCTAGTGACATCAAAAGATATTTGACCGCATTGTGCAAGTATTCCGCTAAGCCAATGGAAATCATTATCTTCAACGGCCTCTCCCATGCCATTAAGTTGAAATGGATGTCATGATTGGTGAATGCTAGCCTTAATGTAATATGGTACGATCTTATAGCGACAGGTTCAAACCTTTTGTCATATATACAATTTACAGAAATTTTCCTTGAAAATAACCTTCTGATGTGATCATATGAAAACCCCTACTGTCCATAGAATAATTATACTTTCTCCAGTTGTGAAGCCCCAGACAATTAACAGGGTACCTCAAGCTACACATACAACAGGGGACCAACTTACAAAATCTTCATTGTTCACTAAATAATGATATGTTGACAAGCAGTGAAGTCACAGAGTGTAATGACCTCTGCTAATTCATTTAATACAACAACCTTCATGTCTTCAAGTTCATGTGTGTCGTTCATAAACTTTCATAAACAGGAGAAAATAACCTAGATACATGTGTTACATATTGGCTTATATCATTGCACGGCAGCACCCCAGAGGTTTCTCTTGCTTATGTAGATTTTTTCCTGGAAAGCCAAGACATTTAGGTCTATTAAGGAGGTAAACTCGTTTTTGAAGAGCTGCATTCAATTTTGTTCACTGTGCAAATTGACATTATATACCTTTATAAAGAGCTTTGCTGATGGAATGTTGATGTAAATTTTTTTGCCAAATCCAATCTTCAAAGGGTAACTTTGCCATGTTTGCATTAGAAGATCACGTTTTCTTCCCTCTGGTCAACTTTTTGTGACATTTCCTTCCGCAAACATGTTGTGGTCAAATGGGCACACAACTTATAACTTCTCTCAGTTATTGCTATGTAGTTCATAACTGGGATAGGTTACACTTTTTTTATAACTTATGTAAGTTGGTCCCATTTAAATCGCAATACATTTGAGTTATATTGATGTCTGTAACTGTCTTTCAGGATAACGTCTAGAGATGTGTCCCCTGACTGATACACCAGGATTCATAAGAATAACTTTGTCACTGAGTTTTGCCATATTGGTATCATTCCCATTTCAGCACCGGTGTGTGAATATATTCTTGGATAAGAAGACTAATATGCCAACGGGTTTCGCCCTCGGCAGCATTGAGGGTAGAGTGGCCATTCATTACGTTAACCCTACCAACCCTAAAGATAACTTCACATTCAAATGTCACCGATCAAATGGAACCACTGGAGGCATACAAGACATTTATGCGGTAAATACACCATATTATTATTATCCTGTTTTGTAATTGTACTTCAATTTCTCAGTCTTACCGGTATTTGCCATGATTGACCAGTATATATATACAGACTAGCTGAGCTTGTCAGAAGGGAAGCAGAAACAGTAATGCAGGGTCCGAAATAAGGCCTAACAGATTTTATGTGACTGCTATTTCACACCTTGGTGATGGTAGGCTGTCAAACACATGTGATATCATGATGAGAAGCTATCCAGGCTGCTGTTTTACTCACAGAGCAGTTTTACGTTACATATGTTGGAGTACAAAACATTTGACTGTCAGAACACAGCCTATTACAATTGGTTCTGTACCCAATAATCAATTTCAGATAGAACTTCAGAATTGCTTGCCAAATGTATCAATTTATTGGGCTAATTTTGAGCAATCCTAATCATAATCTGTCAATATAATTTTATTCAATCTCTCTTTTTGTAATTTTTGTAATAATTATACCCCCCGACACGTAGTGTAGGGGGCGTATACTGGTTTCAGCTTGTCCGTCCGTCCGTCCGTACGGATGTCCGTACGTCCGTCCGTCCGTAACATTTCGTTTCCGGAGCATAACTTGACAACCGCCAGTTGGATTCCTCTCAAATTTGGTATGCAGCTACCATACCATGAGACCTTGCTTGGGATTGCGTTTGGCGCATGTGCATCTACAGGTGGCGCCACCTAGGGTCATTCCGTAACATTTCGTTTCCGGAGCATAACTTGACAACCGCTACTTGGATTCCTCTCAAATTTGGTATGTAGCTACCTTACCATGAGACGTCGCTTGGGATTGCGTTTGGCACATGTGCGTCTACAGGTGGCGCCACCTATGGTCAAAAGTTTCTCATGTCAGTCCGTAACATTTTGTTTCCGGAGCATAACTTGACAACCGCTACTTGGATTCCTTTCAAATTTGGTATGCAGCTGCCATACCATGAGACCTCGCTTGGGATTGCGTTTGGCACATGTGCGTCTACAGGTGGCGCCACCTAGGGTCAAAAGTTTCTCAAGTCAGTTCGTAACATTTCGTTTCCGGAGCATAACTTGACAACCGCTACTTGGATTCCTCTCAAATTTGGTATGTAGCTGCCTTACCATGAGACCTCGCTTGGGATTGCGTTTGGCGCATGTGCATCTACAGGTGGCGCCACCTAGGGTCAAAACTTTTTCTTGTCGGTCCGTAACATTTCGTTTCCGGAGCATAACTTGACAACAGCTAATTGGATTCCTCTCAGATTTGGTATGTAGCTACCTTACCATGAGACCTTGCTTGGGATTGCGTTTGGCGCATGTGCGTCTACAGGTGGCGCCACCTATGGGCAGAATTTTCTCAGTTGGTCCGTAACATTCCATTTCTGGAGCATAACTTGACAACGGCTGATTAGATTCTTCTCAAATTTTGTATGTAGCTGCCATACCATGAGACCTAGCTCAGGATGTTGCATATGCGTCTACAGGTAGTAAGTTTAATATTTCACTTCCCATTTACTTCCTTTTCCTCTTCAATATGGTTATCCAGATGACAGTAATTCGCCTATCTGTTGCAACAGCCCATTTCAAGTCTACACGGTTCTAGTGGTAACAACAGTTAGGTAAAACACAATATGCCTGCATAACCCCATTCTCAACAATCATTATTAACATCAATTTTCTGAACAAAACATTAAACTCATCTGAGTATCGTCACGACACATGCATAGACAATCCGTTAACCGCACTCCAACCGAGCGAGGTCTCATTGTCAACTAGTTACATACTGTGCCGCCACTCATAACATGTATACTTATATTCCTCTACAAATACTCGTCAATTCCTATCAAATGTGCATCCGGGGGGTATCTTGTAAGCATGCTTACTGATTTCCACTGCCACAATCCCATTCAGCTTACTCGTGAAATGTTAACCACCCCATGTATCTATGCCCTTACGGGGGGTATCTTGTAAGCAGCCTTACTGATCATTTTGATCAAATGTGTGCATCCCTCAGACTATGCTCTAGTTCAATTTGGTGCTGTTTATTTCAAGGTAAATGACATATCATTCCATCCGGTCCATGGTACCCTGTCCACAGTGGGCTCTGATGGTCGCTATAGTTTCTGGGATAAAGATGCCAGGACGAAACTTAAAACATCGGACCAGTTTGACCAGCCTATAGCCTGCTGTTGCTTCAACTCACAGGGAAACATCTTCGGGTTTGCATCCAGCTATGATTGGTCGAAGGTAAACAATTAAGAATAATTTCTGTGATAGAGATAGTTTGAGAAATAATTAGTCAAGTGATTCAGTTCGAATTCATGTGAAATAATCATTGGGCATACTGGTTCTGCCATTGAGTATACTGGGGCAGTCATTGAGTATACTGGATCAATCATAGAGTATATTGGAGCTATCATTGGGCATACTGGATCTGCCATTGAGCTTACTGGGACAGCCAGAGCATTCTGGAGCAGTCATTGAGCATACCAGGTCTGTCATTGAGCATATTGGAGCAGTCATTGAGTATACTGGATAGGTCATTCAGCATACTGGCACAGTCATTCAGTATACTAGCACAGTCATTGAGTAAACTGGATCTGCCAATGAGAATACTGGTGCAGTCACTGAGCATACTGGATCAGTCATTGAGCATACTGGCACAGCCAATGAGTATACTGGATATGTTATTGAGCATACTGGATCTGTCATTCAGCATACAGGATCAGACATTGATCCTACTGGAGCTACCAGTGAGCACACTGGATCTGTCTTTCAGCATACAGGATCAGCCATTGAACATACTGGAGCTCTGCTGTCATTAGTAATATTGGAGGAGTCTTACAGCATACATATTTGATAATTGATGATGATAGTGTAGTCATGATGATTTAACAGTTTACCAGTTGCAATTTTGCTGCTTTGGAATGATAGGCCCCATTAGATGCCAGATCTGGATCATCAAGACATTGATTCACTAATTCTAATTATATTCAACTGATGAATGGAGTTTTCAATGAGTCAAGTGGATATGAACACAGTCAAGATTTATAAAACGTCTGTGAATTTGATACTTGTTTCAAATCTTTGTTCACCACAAACTGGGTTTGAACAGACACAATATTCTGGTGTCCATCACTGTCAGTTTGGACAGCTTTTAATTTCACTTTCACTTTCATATTAGCATGATTCCAGTGAGGAAACAATAATTGTCATGCTTCTATTGTGCAAAAATAATTGTCATTCGAATTTTGTGTCTTTTCAGGGCCATGAAGCCTATGATCCACAGAAAATGAAGCCCCATATTTATGTCAAGTCCTGTTTTGATGAGCTCAAACCAAGTGCAAAGAAAGGCTAACGTTATTCTGTCATTTTCATCACAGTGATTTAGCAATGAGACTTTTGTGGCTACAGTCAGACTTGGGCATTGTGGACAGTTGGATAACTGATTGACATGATGAACTGTATTATGTTGGATAATATGTTAAACATCACAGGAAATAAGTGCACGTTGACCAATAGACCACGGTGTGAGTAAACAAAAATGTCCACCTGTTGTCTTTTTTTATGTCATCTAAAGTTACAAATTTATTTTGTATATAAATTTAACATATGACAGGATACTTCGTCTCTGCACTATATCCACCCATAGTATGTTTTATTTACGGCAAAAAAATACATATAATGTTTTAAAAAATGATATCCATAAAAGAAATTGAATGAAATCATGCCTAAGAAACATGTCTCACTGGCAGAATCCAGTTCATTTTGCAAGTGATGGTATGGTATCCTTTGCTATACTTCATTATCTCAGAAAGTTTTGTTGTAAATTGTACAAAATTAGCAGATTGTGCAAGTAAACGTCCCCTTTCCAGTGGTGCAGCCATATATGTATATATATTGCTTAATAAAATTTAGATAAATTAACAAAACCACAGGTGGACAATTTGTTTTGACTCACCCTGTATAGTACTCCCACATGTCTGCTGATGACGACTGCAGTCCTATCAACTTTCCCGCAGCCAGCGTGAGAACTGTCAAGCAGTCAGCGTGAGACTCTCGCATTTGGCATATGTCTCGTGGTCTCGCACAGCTATATAAAAATCTCACGCATTTGAGGGATTTTCTCAAAATTATTTCTTAAGTAACCAACACCTCATTCAAAATCGATCCAGTTTACAGAAAAAAAAGAGTCTGTAATTTGAAGAATTTTCTGGACTTGGTTAGAAAGTATTCATCTATATGCTTTGTGAATGGTGAAATATTCATAGCTGTTAGATCTAGTTAGAAATAAACGAAAAAAAAGCGAAAATTTATATGAAATGTTGCCTAGAGTTTCGCATTTTCGGGGCACATATATCCCAGTGGGGTATACCCAAATCCCATGCCTTGGCAGAATTATATGTGCCCAGTCTACATTCGAGAAAAAAAATATTTAAAAAACGTCTACCATGACAGATGGATGTGTTGATTAGTCACTTTAGGACATAGCTCATGGCAGCTCTTTCTTGCCAGAAGGTCATCGACTGGCCTTGGGGTATGTAATGTGTGATACCTTGTTTGTTTGCGAAGTGAGCAGTTTTGATTGTTTCAAACTGATTTTGACAATGTCATGAACTCACTGCTAGTGGTGTAATAATAAATAAGCTTTCCAACAATATTTGATGTTGTATCATCACCATTTTGCATTCCCATGTGCCAATGGCAGGCAACTGTTGATTTGTCCCACCAGTATGGTACAGAGAGGGTTGATCACGTTGACTCCAGATGAAAAATATCTTCCTTTTTGTATTCAACACTTTTGCAAGTAAACTGGTATGGGATAATCAAATATCTGTATACATGTACATGATATACTTTTGAATTTAGTTTCATTGTCTGGTTATACAACAAATAAGATGAAAGGACTGCTATCTCATTTATATTTACACCGAACCAAGTTGGCAAGATTTCATTGAACTTTGACTTCCTCCGAAATGGACGCAATCACCAATTTCACTTTTTTAGAGTCAAATAGATGTTGAAATCATTGTATGAATCTGTAGTTCAGCACGCTCATAAACAGCTTGTGTCACGTACGTCCCTACTCTTCTTGTTCCCCCGCTGATTCACACTGCATATTTCCTGCCTCTTGACCACTAGTGGGCGCTCTGCACAGGCCAACCCTCGATGGCCAATGAAAATCACTCTTACAGATGGGTCTCAGTCTGCTTTTGTTTATCTTAGTGGGTGTGACGTAGATGCGAAACATGAGGTGTGAATCAGCGGGGGAACGACGAGAGTAGGGACGTAAGTGACATAAGCTGTTTATGAGCGAAGCATTTCAGTGGCTTTTCCCAGAAGTTAATTCTTATTTTCAGATATCAACTGATTCTACCGAGGACAGATCGCACCTTATAGTATGTAAAATATTCCATGTGCTTTTGAACTTGAAAAGAAACTCACATTCGAGAAACTTGTTGAAATGTGAATAAACTACATTAAACAAATGTGTCCCTGTATGAATTGAAATGCTTTCTGTGCTCATTGTGCATGCTGTTTTAATAGTTGATCTCATCCACAACCCCTGGCTCCTCCATCATTGAGGATTGGAATAGTTGTTAAAAATTATGAGTTTTTAACCTTTTGGTCATTTTCTTTTTCCAAATTCAATGCATGTATTTCCAAAATTTGTCTAGTGTCAAAAGCTTACATTAATTGTTACACAGTAGCAGAATGTATCCGTGATTCCCATTTATGACAGCTGACCACTCCTTTCCGACGCAAATAAAGTTGATGGTAAAGCCATATAGATAATAGCCTTATATCGAAGTACTACTGGAGGAAATATCATATAAAAAAAAGCATATATTTTGACCATGAATTTTTTTATATCAATTATATTTGTATGACAGATTCTGAGAAATAACCTGGATTTCAAAATGATTTTAGGGTTCAGTCAAAAATGTGCACTCTCAGAAAAAAGTAAACCTGGTGAACAGTCCATATCTTGGCTTCTGTTTTTACTGCATGTATTACTGATTGAAATTAGCCACAAAAAAATGAGTCCTACATCATGCCGATTTCTGGCAATAAAATAAGTGCCAAATCCCATGATAAAAGATAGCAGAACCATCAAGTCCAAAGTTCAGTTAGGCTGAAAAATTCAGTGTAAATTTGAGTTTTTCTGTTGAATGGGTGGAACTTCAGCTGTTGAGAGTTTTGAGGGATGTTCTAGGTTCATTTCTTGATACCACTTGCAATTTATATGAATGCTCATTTGTCTGAAGGTTTTGTGGGATACATGTGACTTGCATCAAAACGAAAGGTAATGAAACCAATTAAGACTGAACTCCATCCTCTTTAACTCGCAACGCATATATTATGACATCCTCATAACAAGGGTCCAATACACCCTTGACCGCTATTCAGTGTGGGCTGCGCAGTTGATTGGAACCCTCTTCTGAAGAAGCTGTCAATTTTGAAAAGGGCACCTTCCATACAGTACAGCGATGTAGGGGGAGAGGCTACTGAGTGACAAACCGCTGGTTCATTGTTTAATTTTCTAACTAGCCTGAAATGACAGAAAGGCTGTCATAGCAACATGTACCTTTAGCATATCTAGAACAATTAATTGGAACATCACGGCACTTTGATTTGCTTTCAGTGACAAAGCTAGACAGTCGACATATGATCGCCTGACAAGCTGTCAACCATACACAGTATAGGATCCATTGTATCACACGCTATGGCAATTCCATATGCATGGACTATATTCATGCGAAACTATATTCATACGAAACACAAACAAAAATCAATAACATAAACTCTCTGGCAATGAAACCAGTGTAGGTTATTGATGGACATAGTTTTGGAGATATTCTGTTAATGAATAATGAGGTTATTACAGCGATAGAAGGAGGTTTGTATCGGTGAAGTTATCTCCAAGATGATAGTGTGTTAGCGATAATTTTAATTGCGGGCAGTGCTTGTAGGCTAGACGATAGTTTTTCAGCTGATATGCGCTGTTCGGAGTTTGATATTGTGATAGTGTATATGAAGCACAACCACAGATGCACTTCCCCTGCTGTTGATGTTGTCTAGCAAACATTTACCAACATTGTACTGGTGGTTGTGCCAGTGATATGCTTTATTTTTCATTAACTCCCTCCAAAGTCGATAGGCGAGGTCATATATTAACTGTGATCCTGATTTCTGTCCATTTATCCGTGTGTTAACTTGTGAATTGGTACCACACTTTGGGTACACATAGTTATTATTGTGACAAAGAAGAACCCTATTTATTTTGAGGTCAAAGGTCAAGGTCAATTATGCCAGAAAATCTGTAAAAAAGGAATTCCATATTATAGATTGGTATCAAAGTTTGGGTATACTTTGCCTCTGGGGCAAAGAAGAACCCTACTTATATTTAGGTCAAAAAGGACAACGGTCAAGTTCAGTTGGGCCAGAAAACCAGTAAAAATGGAAAATCTTCTTTCCCAAGTTTTAAATTGGTCCACAACTTTGGGAATACATTTTCCTTGGGACAATTAAGGATCATGTTTATTTTGAGGTCAAAATGTCAAGGTTACTTAGGCCAGAAATGTTTAAAAAAATGGAAAATCTCCATTTCCATGGTAACTTTGGATACCTTGCCCATGGGGCAATGAAGCCTATTTATTAGGTGAAAAGGTCAAGAAAGATGGAAAATAATTTCAATCGGATAAATGAGCAAGAAGCCGTGTCTAATCTTCATCTGAGCGATACCTCCTGTATCAGGTTTTGTTTGGGTGCTAAACTTCAGGTATTACCTTTACTGTGGGACACAGAAGATCCATATTATTGGTGAGGTCAAAAGGTCAAGGCCTAGGCCATTTAGACCAAAATCAGAAATCACAACATAGGAAAGCAAACTGTGATAAAATTTCAGTTATTATATGGCACCTAAAACTCCTCAAAGACCAGAAGTCACTAGGTGGCACTGTAATCAGAACATCGGTGAACCTTCTTTGTAACACGATCAGATTGTTTGATTTCTATGAAATTTGATTATAATGGTCATGAAGGATAGTCGAAGGGCTGAAAGGTTTTGGTGTTGCTGGCATAACCATAAAGGAACGTTTTTTGTGTCACATAAAAAAGAAGTTTTTCGTCAAATAAAATTTGACTAATTAGATTGTTTCCAAATTGTTCTATTCTAGATTGCCAACCTCGGATATAGCATTGCCAACATGATAATTCCCATCCGTGGCAATCGTCCCATATCGGTAAGGGGTGATAAATTGCAAGGATTCATGAGAGACTGAATTCATGGCATTTTGGCCAAATTGACTTGCACTGTAACACTGATATTCCCCTTTACTTATGATGTAGTGTATGCTTGAATGTTGACCATGTAGGTCATGAAATCTGCAGTAGTTGGCTTATTTCATAATGCAGTTAACACCAGGGGACCAGACTACTGAGGTTGACAAAGTAAACACTTCATTACTAGAATCAGTGCCACTTCTCTCTCTAATATTCACATAATAATTTGATCCTGTTCATTGGTATCCCAATTAAATTCTTTAGTCTCCAGCGCGGGGAAGCCCTGGGCTTCTAGATGGCTGGAGACACATTCTGACCAATTTACAATGAATAAAATCACAAATCATTACTCGGTTACTGCTCGCATTTTTGGTTGTTTTATGTCGAGTTCCCCGGAAAATTTTAAACTCGAGGTGTGAATTGGGGCAGTTTGACAGCATATTTCCGACTTTTGATAACGATTTATTAGACTGAAGTAAAAAATTTACTAAAGTGGTGTGTTCTGGTACATTTTGTCGGAATATTTTGACTTCAAAGCTAATATGTAAAGAACTGATTGTTTTTGTCCAAAGGGTATTTTCGTCATCGGTGCCCATCTGTCTGTTTGTGTATATTTCTTGTGGACGCTATGTCTCAAGAAGGATTATAGCCAGACATTTTAAAGTCATACCACATATGCAGCTTGGGATGGATCGGAAGCCTAATGAAAATGACCGACCTTGACCTAATTTATAAAGTATTCTAGTATTTGCAATATTTTTTGAAGGGTTAAAGCTAGGGCTTCCAATTCATGTTACATGTTATCCCTTGACCTATTTTATTCAAGGTCATACACTGTATATTATGATATAACATGAAGAAATAGATTTAGGCTTTCTAAATTAATACTGCTTGCAAACTGATGGACCTGAAGTCTATTTATATGACCGACCTTTATCAAGACCTCTAACCTATTTTCTCAAGGTCAAATTCTGTACATTGTTTAAGATTTCCAAATTTTCCACATCCAATCGAATGAGAAAAGACAAGAGACCTGTTGGAGATGACTGACCTTGATCTTTTTTTTTCCGACAACAAATTACTTGATCGCAGTATGAAGAGCTCTGTAGAAGAGTATATATAGAGCTAGGAATTTGGTCATGCTACCAAAAATGTAAGCAGAAAAAATGCCATCCATTAAGGCCTAGGGAAAGCTGGTATTTCTTGTGTGAGGGAACAAAAGTCAACCCTACTAGATCACATTTTGGATAACCTAGTTATCAAGGTGATAAAAACGCATCTTATGCAAAGCATGTTTGATGAGTATAGAAAATAACTGGTATGCATTAGGGCCCATTTGCCTATTTTCTTTTTTTATTGTGTTGTGTCCGGGAGTTTTCTGCCTTATACCCACTCCCAAACTTTCCTCTTGAGTCGCACACATTGGGTTTTACCCGTGGGTAAAGAAAATTGTTGATTTGTGAGTCTTGTTCCTCCAGAGGACATGTAGTGTTGGCCCACCGTAGAAAGCATCAGTCCCCCCCCCCCCCCGCCCCCACTCCGCTTCTCAGTGACACCACTACTACCAGGCATGATTCCCGATCCCTCGTTCCCCACCCTCCAGTGGTATGTACCCCACCCTCTCTCCCAAACTGTGCACCAGTGCCCCACTACATAGGCATATATAGTGAAGTTAAATCCCGCATCATAAGACATTCACATTGCGTCACATTTGAAAATTGAAGCGGAGCGATAAATTGCATCTTTCAATTTTGTGAGTAGAGCGATTTGCATTCGTTGATTTTTGCCTGAAAAGGTTTTAATGGTCTCCAATATCAGTTTTCACGATTTTCATACTGAATAGTCTCAAAAGAGTGTCACAAGGAGCCGATCTTGCAAATTCATTGACTCCACACGAACAGCTGCAATTGAAGCGCGGCTGAGATACTAAGGCTACGTTCGAGAATCTACCGTATCCTCGGGGTCTCTTATCTGAGGTGCCGAGGGAAGCTTTCCTGTAGAGTCGTATGGTTGCTCTTTAGTCGTCAGAAGTTGTCAATTTTTCCCACCTCTTGCGTATCGCTCAGTAGTAGTGTCCCGTGATTTAAAGTTCCGTTGACCTCAAAAATTTGCATAATTTGAGGAGGAAACGAGAAGGTGACAGCCAATCAGAAGCGAGTAAAATTTGACCTCAGAAATTTGCATATGACGTCACTGGCTCGGCGTTCTGTGGATGTGTGTGTACAAAATGGCGGCGTGTGTGTCCAAAATGGCGGCGTGTGTGTACAAAATGGCGGCGCAAGGGAGCAAACGAGGCGGTGGGGAGGTCACGGGGAGAAAAAACCCTCGCATTACCCTCAAAAAAACCTCTAAGCCATATAATAATAATAAACATAATCTATAGGTGTTGTACCATGTTAATAGGATCAGTCTAGCATCTGTACCACCCTAGCGTTTATTGTCCCGTGTATCTCCGCAGAAAATCAACAAACAAAATGGCGGCTCCAGGATGGTGTGGGGACGCCCTTTCCACATCACGGCGTCGATCCTAACCATAGCGCCATCTGCACACACTGACGCAAGGGAGACAACTCGTGTGGCCCAAGGGTATGGAAATAGCCGTTTTGGAGCTAGGGGAGTTACTACTGGTCCAGTGGGGTCGAGTGATGTATCAATGTGAAGCCTATGTGAGGGGGCATCTGACTGGACTAGCGGCTTGGGCGTTGTCACCATTCTGCGCATGCGCGGTGGCCCAAGGGTATGGAAATAGCCGTTTTGGAGCTATCGAAGCCAATAATGGTCCAATGGGGTCATATGAGGTATCAAAGTAAAGCTTATGTGAAGGGGCATCTTACTGGACTAGCGGGTTGAAATAGCGGCATTCTGCGCATGCGCGGTGGCCCAAGGGTATGAAAATAGCCATTTTGGAGCTAGCGAAGCCAATAATGGTCCGATGGGGTCGTATGAGGTATCAAAGTGAAGCTTATGTGAAGGGGCATCTGACTGGACTAGCGGCTTGGGCGTTGTGACCATTCTGCGCATGCGCGGTGGCCCAAGGGTATGAAAATAGCCGTTTTGGAGCTAGGGGAGCTACTAATGGTCCAATGGGGTCGAGTGAGATATCAAAGTGAAGCTTATGTGAAGGGGCATCTGACTGGACTAGCGGCTTGGGCGTTGTCACCATTCTGCGCATGCGCGGTGGCCCAAGGGTATGAACATAGACGTGTTGGCATGTAGGGGAGCTACTAATGGTCCAATGGGGTCGAGTGAGGTATCAAAGTGAAGCTTATGTGTGTGACGTCACTTCCGGTTTTCACTAAAACTACCTCCAAACCCAGAAGAGTTCCAACGTTCAACCCTCCGGGGTGTTTTCCCGCCCCCGCCCCGGCGCCCCGCAGCGCGCGCGGGTTCTCCGGCCGCAGCGCGCGCGTCATCCCCGGCAGTGCCCGCGCGCGCGGGTCAAAAGGTCAAAGGTCACCTCCAGGTCAGACGGTCCAATATGAATAACGACAAGTTCAGCAATGTTCATACAGTTTATTATCCCCAATGTTACATCATACCCAGGCTGGGGGAGCCGCCCTGGGTATGTTTAGTATGTTCACAGCAAAACAAAATTGAAATATCAAACACCATGTTTTAACGCACCGTCACATTTAATGTTTACTGAGCTCAAGTCAATGATCAGCATGTAGACATAGAGAGTACGTACGACATGTTATGGTATTCATCAGTGCACGAGTGACGCATTCAACCCATGGCAGTGGTGTATCACCTTGGTAAGGAAAAACGTAACATTGGTCACCCTCTTCACTGTCCACTTGGTGTTGGGTCGTTGTTGTTGGGCCCATCCCAAGACATCCAATTGTTCCACTTGGTCCAGCATCATCTCTAGTGACCTCCGGTCATTGATGGTAAACGGTTGGTCGTACACTGGGTGGAGGGCACTGGAATAGAAATAGCGCAATTCACCCGTCATCTTATGGCATAAGATGTACCCAAATGCTACATTTAATGTGAAGGCCGTAGGTTGGTCATTGAAGATGGTTTCCACGTAGCTGCGTAGACGGGTGAGCTTGGTCAGTGGGAAATTGTAGATATCTTGAATAGGGCGATGACGGTGGAAACAGTGCCGTGTCATGGTCCAATGGCGCCGAGAGATGTCACTCTCTGGATCATATTCGGGTAAGAGATCGCTAGGAACATTTATGGGCTCGTCCAGAAAATGTTCGATGTATGGCGTATGACTCGAAACCGTAACGGTGGGGTCCGGTTGGAAATCCAGGCTCTTCCCAACTGTGGGTATAGGCGGGCTCTCCGTCATCGCATCACCAGTGGCGTTCGTCTCCCCGGGCTTATCTTCACTGGGTCTCACCTTCCGCGGCTCCTCTTCAGTAGGAAGTTGTCGCCAAAACCGTGGAGACGGGACATGAATCAAACGCTGATGCCGTCTTAACTGACTGCGTCGTTTGAAGAGTTCACCACAATCCTTACATTGTTCCGTCGCGACCTCGTGGAATGAGCGTTCGTGGCGCAGTAAATCATCCTCCCGATTAAATGACCGTGCGCTGGTTATACAAGTATACCGTGCATCGTTGTGGGTGGAGGCCTCGTGGCGTCGTAAATTATCTAGACGAGTAAACTGCTTCTGGCAAGTTGTGCAAGTGAACATCTTGGTGGTTGACAGAGTGTCTGATGAAACGGCAAGGCCGCTTCCCTTTTATAGCACGCTAGCTGGTAATCTATTTTTAGCACACTCTACCCCAAGTCGAGGATCGAGACTGGTGTACTGGTGTACGACTGAGCCGCATTGCGCAGACGCGAAGTACCCGGATGATAGACACGGACGTCACCGATCCGAAAAGACACGGACTTTACCGAAAATACACGGACTTTAACGAAAAGACACGGACGTACCCGAAAAGACACGAAGGTGAACGCCATTGTGGGAAACCCACACAGACAGGTCAGTACATGCATTCCTATGATGTTCACGCATAATAAAAAGGATTGACCTGTAATCTGTGTTGTTGTTGTTGCTCCCTTTTTTGGACTAACCCATCAGAATAGTACGTATCACGGACTACACCCGTAGAGCTACATCTGGTCTATAAAACACGTCTCTCTGGATCACACACTTTCATTTCTACGGTTGCAGAGCCATGGCGGAGATCCAGCCCTATGCGACTCGAATTTTACAGCATGCCACCGCGGTGAATTCATTCACGGGTTACCGAGCAGTGGTCCGGTCCATGTTTGCAGATGGCGACGACAACGAGGGACGACGCCAGATCCTGAACGAGTTCACAGAAGCGGTCCTCCACAGAGTGCACTCGATGGAGAGGCGTGCCATCACTCACCACTACTGGACTATGACAGCCATCCTTGATGCTCGGGCTATGGACCAGGAGCGCTCACGCCGGAACCAGCGCCGGCTGGTTGGCCTCACACTAGTCTGTGCCCTATTGACCCTGGCGCTATGGCATTGACACTATAAATACGAGGGTCAGACAGAGTGTGTGTCATTCACCGATCGTCATTGGATCAAGCATGTCACCCGTCCTACGAGCCATCCTGCCCCTTACACTCCAGGTGGGGTTACACGTCTATGAAGATAAAGTCACCCTCGTGGAACACCGTGGAGATGTTTGCTGGTCGCCCGCTGAGACCGTATCGAATACGGTGACGCTACACCGTGACGGCTGGACCAAATTTAAACGGGTGTTGAGCGGCGAGCTCGATGGACACGTCATCCACATAGACAATGCCATCTACGTATACCGTGGACCTTTCTTCCCACGCCTGGGCCGCTACCAAGATGCTACGCGAGGCTTCACCCTAGACCCCGATCTGTGGACAGCCTTGGAGAAAGTGGTGCCTATCGTGGACCAGCTGTTTACACCGGACGAGCGGTCATCAGACGAGTTGGAGTGGGCTCGTGCCCTGAGAGAAGCGGCGGCAGAACCCAATGAACAACTGTCTAGCCATGAACCCGACGACGATGCCATTGATTACCCGGCTAGACTCAGTCAGCCCAGTGACATGACAACCTGATCCTTTGATCTCACGGGGTTGTCCCTATAAATACGGGAGACAGTCAACTCTGGTACCATTCACGTACTGACCATGGCGGAGCATATAATACTGGCGTATCTCAGCTTGACCCCCGAGGTTTTCCTGCACGTGTATGCGGATAAGGTCGATATCATGGAGGAGGTGGTGGGAGACATCTCTGATGCGGACCCTACACAACCGTGCCCGGCTCACATTCGTCTGTCCCGAGAGGGCTGGACCAAATTCAAACGGGTGTTGTCTGGTGAACTGGACGGCGATCTCATCCACTTGTGTCACGATGTGTACATCCGACGCGGCCCTTTCTTTGCTCAATTGGCTCGGCTAGATGGGGGTACAGTGCATTTTACCCTTCACCCTGATCTATGGTCTGCATTGGAAGATGCCGTGGTAGATGTGGATGAAGTGCTTATCAAGCGGTCATCAGACGAGTTGGACTGGTCATTTACCATGGACACTGTGGAAGCCAATGAAGAAAATCAGAAAGAAACTCCGGCCCAAGATATACCCCTTATAAATAAACGATAGAGCCAGGGTCCATCATCATTGTGCCACCATGAAGCGCTGGGAGAAGGTGTTGGATAACTTATACTAGAGTCCCGACAGTCCGGCGGCCTATAGTGCATTGTCGGCTCTCTATCGAGCGGCCAAACCCCAGGGGATACAACGTGCCCAAGTCCGAGATTGGTTAAGAAAACAAGACACCTATACCTTACATCGGGCTGTCCGTCGCCATTTTCTACGGAACCGGGTCATCGTGGGAGGAATAGATGCCCAGTGGCAACGGATTTGGTCGATATGAGCGCCTTTGCCAAACACAACGATGGGAATCGG
>JAVTVY010011821.1:0-51908 GCA_036873755.1 Hanleya hanleyi | reverse complement strand
ATTCATGTTTCAGCTGTTTTTACACCAAAATTAAAACAAAATCGCTATAAGCAGTTCCAACGACTTTCCCCCATGAACAATACCTTCACATAAATACCCATGGTTATTAGAGAGTGAAATATTCTTATTATTATAATGTATGGATATTCTTATTTCCCCAGCTGTATTGTGTGCATTCACTCTACCTACAAAATATGATTTGACTGAAAGCATTTTTGGCCATTTGCGGTATCGAATGCCATTTCAGCAGCTTATAGCCATAAATAATCAGGTATACCAGAAATCTTGTTCATCTATTATCAGGCCTAGCTAGGTGGTTGCCATAGTAACAATACATGTCAGGGGAACTGCTCATCTTGTCCATGTCCTAGCTGGCTGGTTGCTATGTTAACCAGGCATGCCAGGCATACTGTTCATCTTGTTCAAGTCCTAGCCGGGTGGTTGCTACGGTAACCAGCCATGCCACGGATACTGTTCATCTTGTCCGTGTTCTAGCAGGCTAGATGCCATGGCAACCAGGCATGCCACTGGTACTATTCATCTTATCCATGTCCTAGCTGGCTGGTTGCTATGGTAACCAGGCATTCCCCGGGTACTGTTCATATCCTAGTTGTATGGTTGCCATGGTAACCAGGCATGCCAGGGGTACTGTTCACCTTGTTCAAGTCCTAGCCAGGTGGTTGTTATGGTAACCAGACATGCCAGGGGTACTGTTCATCTTGTCCAAGTCCCAGCTGGCTGACTGCTATGGTAACCAGGCATGTCGGTGGTATGGTATTGTTCATGTTGTCCAAGTCCTAGCCGGGTGGTATTTTTCTCACTATGTAGGATCCCCTGATGATATGTTCATGGTTTCCCTCTAGAATCTCAGTGTGTTGATCTTTTCCAGAAATTCCTATTAAAAGATAATCAGTCAGGGAATACATTAATATCAATTTTGCATTCCCATACAAATATGTATGGTTTACCCAGGACGCTAAAATCATGAAAGCTTCTTGGTAGAAGAATGCCTATAAGTGAGGAGTGATTCAGAGACCAAGGCTTATAATCTTCCTAACTTGAGTGTAAATTGGGCAGTTCTTCTGGCAGACTGTCATTTGGAGCGGGAATTGAAGATTACAGAAAATATTGAAAATCCACAAAATCAAGGAAATTAGGCAGGCAAGTAAGGTGCTTAATTATTGAGGAATTTCGTTGAACATATCTCAATAATGTATTTCAATGTTACCAAAAATATTAAAACAATGTTTTCTTGTATATTTGGACTTGACGATGAGAAATTGATTCTCTAAAAATTAGCCCATTGGGCTTCAATACCCCTCGGCTATCAGTTATTGGCAACACCCAGCAATCATGCAATGTATAATATCATAAATGTATTTTTAGAACTAGATTAACAAAAATCTGATCAAGTAGGGTTGACTGTAGTTCAGCTTTTGCCAAGGCCTGAGGTTCTGGTAGAGCATGACCAAATTCTTAGCTCTAAATATACTCTTCTAAGAAAGCTATAATCAAATCAAATAATTTTATCTTGGAAATATAGATCAAGGTCAGTCATCTTCAAAAATTTCCAAGTCTATTCTAACTTAATTGCATAGGGAACGTGAATTTGGAGATCTTAGATTTAACATATAGAATTAGTGATCAGTGATATTCTTCAATAGACTTCAGGTCCAGCCATAAGGGGTATATAAATTTGGACAATGTAGATATAATTTTTCATGAAATATTGTACTAAATAGAATCTGACCTGGATAAAACAGGTCAAGGATAAAATAGGTCAAAGGCAGTCATCTTCAGCACACCTTTGGAGCATCACCAGATATACACATAGTATTAATTTGAAAAGCCTAGCTATATTCTTCATGTTATATCATAATAAACAGTATATGACCTTGAAAAATATAGGTCAAGGTCAGTCAACTGGGATAGGCTTCTAGTCAATCACCAGTTGCGTAAGTAATATGAATTTGGAAACCCTAGCTTCAATCCTTCAATAAATATTGAAATTATCAAGGTCAGTCATCTTGAGTACACCTCTGCACCTTCGCCAGATGTATACATAGTATTAATTTGGAAAGTCTACATGTAGCTTTATTTCTTCATGTTATATCATAAGAAACAGTATATGACCTTTAAAAAATAGGTCAAGTTCAGTCAACTGGGATAGGCTTCTAGTCAATCATGAGTTGCATACATAATATGAATTTGGAGACCCTAGCTTTAATCCTTCAAAAAATATAGCAAATACTAAAATTTGACCTTGATAAAATAGGTTAAGGTCAGTCATCTTCAGTACATGTCCCAGATGTATACATAGTATTAATTTGGAAAGCCTAGATATATTTCTTTATGTTAGACCATAATAAACAAGATATGACCTTGAAAAAATAGGTCAAGGTCAGTCAACTAGGATAGGCTTCTAGTCAATCACCAGTTGTGCATAAGCAATATGAATTTGGAGACCCTGGCTTCAATCCTTCAAAAATATAGCAAATATTAAATTTGACCTTGATAAATAGGTCAAGGTCAGTCATATTCAGTACACCTCTGGACCTTCGCCAGATGTATACATAGTATTAATTTGGAAAACCTAGATATATTTCTTCCTGTTAAACCATAATAAACAGTATATGACCTTGAGAAAGTAGGTCAAGTTTCGTCAACTTGGATGGGCTTCTAGTCAATCACCAGTTGCATAAGTAGTTTGACCTTGATAAAATAGGTCAAGGTCAGTCAACTTCAGTACACCTCTGGACCTTCGCCAGATGTATACATAGTATCAATTTGGAAAGCCTAGCTTTATTTCTTCATGTTATATCATAATAAACAGTATATTACCTATAATAAATAGGTCAAGGTCAGTCAACTGGAATAGGCTTCTAGTCAATCATAAGTTGCATACATAATATGAATTTGGAGACCCTAGCTTTAATCCTTCAAAAAATAGAGCAAATACTACAATTTGACCTTGATAAAATAGGTCAAGGTCAGTCATTTTTAATAGGCTTCTGACCCTTCACCCGATACATATGTGGTATGAATTCACAATGCCTGGCTATAATTCTTCTTGAGATATCGTGTTCACAAGAAAGATGGACAGACGGACAGACGACGCCGACATCGACAATACCCTTCGGGCAAAATTTATCCAAGGGGTAACAAGTGCAGGCAGAAATATTGGTGAGCTGGCTGAAAAGTTCAAAGAAACTCTGGGATTGGTTGAAATTTCTTCCAGTTTTATCCACAAGCCAATGAAATTACTGGATTTATGTTTGAAAATCTGAATTGACCAATAAAATGTTTAGAAACTGGAAGATATCCCTTGGTACACTTGGTGTTTCTATAAAAAGTCCATTAGTATATTGACAGTCACCAAGAAACCCTGAAGCAATATAGCCAATCCCTGCTGTTTTACATACTATCACAATCAGTTTTTGTTTCCTCTAAATGCCCAAGGAGGACAACAGATTACTGATCAAGATTATTCATTATGTTCAGAACAATGAAGGACAGGTGGACAGTAGGATTCAACATCCCCCTGTAACCAATGTACCAGCATGCAGGGATCAGGGAACAAAAATAGCATTACCTAGATGTTTGTACAGGAATCCAAGAGTGGCTTTATTATTGAGATCCATAGCCACTTTGGGTGAGAGGGTATGGCGAACCTGGAGAAACCGCCCCATTGGCTTGTTGATGAGGAACTGGAAGTCTGTCTGACTCTGGTGACATGTGCCTCTGAAATACACACAAAACCATAGGTCACTCATACATACTTATCATTCAATGACCAACATAGTTTGGGTCAATGCTCCATTAAGGACCTGGTACAGTTTAGGGATGATTTGGCCCTCAATAAGGTATGATCTAAGCGCCAAAATTAAATATTACATATGAAAGAAACTATTCAATTAGCTTCGAATATATTATCTTGATTTTATATTGTCATATGCTTGGAGAATTCTCAGGCATGCAGTCTTACAGGTTTTTAATAACAAGATCTTGAAGTAGAGTATATTTGTGCAAACTGATATGATTTGAGGTGAAAACAACATGATAATTTTGCTCAACTACACTACTATACTTCAAGATCATTTTGCTTTGAAATTTATTACCTTGCATCTAAATCCTCTTACCTTATTGTAATAATTCTTCTCTCAACTTCTTCTGTAAGGAGACGTTTCATTTGGTCAATATTTTTCTCCCACTGAAACGTCTCTGTGTTGATGAAGAGGATTGGCTGTGTGGGTTGCCCATAGATACTGTCATCCAATGGGTGCATCCATCCATCATAGACCACACCCAATCTGAAATATCAGTGTAGAAATTCCATATGTAAACAGATGGCATTACAATCTCTGAGATAAGTGCAATTGTTCAGATGTGAACGGACACCTCTCTCCACTCCACACCCCACTCCACACCCCGCCCCTTTTGTACCACACGAAAAAGCAGAGGGTCAGCAAAAAGGACAAAATTACTTCCGATATGACTTCTAAGCACATATTATTGTTTCATATTTTTTTTTTAAATATCGTCTGACCATGCTGACTGAGTAAAGGGAAAATTTTCCCCTTACTGGACCAATTTGCTTCCTGGTAAATATTAAGCTTAAATGACCACCTTGGAATCATTCTTGACAACACCAATGAGATGGGTCTAAATTGTACAATTCTTAGTTTGACAATATTGTTTTTATTTCAGTAAGAGCCTTATGGGCTTGAGTATATGCTCTGTATTACATTTTAATATTTTAGTGTGAATTTGGAGAAGCTCACCATGATGCCGCAAGATATTGCAAGAACTAGAATTTGACCTTGATAAATCAGGTGAATGTCAGCCATACTGGAAAGATTTCTAATCAATCACCATGGGCGTTGCCAGGATTTCTTGGGAGAGGGTTGTTACCTATTCTTACTTATTACAGAGCTCAGTACTGTGCTGTACAAAATAGGATAATAACATGCAGTTGGAAGCTAAGAGGGGGGGAGTTCGCACCCAACCCCTCAAAGTGATGCCCTTGATCACCAGCTGCATAGGTAGTATAAATTTGAAGAACCTAGATGTAATCCTTCAAAAGAAATTGCCAATACTAGAATTTGACCTTGATGAAATAGGTCAAGGTAGGTCATCTTCCATAGGCTTCAGACCTATATCCAGTTACATTTGTTACATAAATTTGTGATATTTGAGATATTGGGTTAATAATCAAGATGGACAGACAAATGGACAAGGCAAACAATAACATCTGCCAAAATTGGCCGAGGGGTTAACATCAACAGCCTTCTTCTCCACCATCACAATTCACATCTTTGAATCTCTTACTTGAAGGATAAATACAAAAATCTTTAACGATTTACTGACTTTTGGGCGCAGTGACTTTAACCTTTGACCTTTTGACCTCAAAATGAATAGGGTTCCTCTTATATTGCCCCAAGTGTGGTACCAATGCATTACCTCGATCTGGAGATATTGCACAGCTCACAAAAGTTAACAGACGGACAGCAATCATAATCACAATATATGTCCTCGTTTATCGAAAGCCTTAGAAAAATTAAATCACTTACTTGAATCGCTGGTCTTGGGCCAGAGTGCAGATACAGGAGCTGCCACCAAAGGAATGACCAATCATGGCTGCTTGATCTAAATTTAACCGGTTCTGTGACAAAGAAAAATAATGAAAACAGAATCGAGGATATTAAGAGTCATGACATCACATTTTCACTAGCAAATTGTTGTCCAAGATCAGTGATGCACGCCAAAAGAACTGTGTCAGAGTTATATGCATTCGAAAAATTTGAAGACATTCATCAGAATAAAGATTGCAATACACATATATCAAACACTGTACAAATGTGGTTGCCAGTGTTATCTCTGTATGTACAATGTTAATTTTTTTAAATTATCGGCTCATGTTGATGAGATCTCAGACTATAACGATTCGAAGGCAGCTACATCCTACACATCAGTATGTGGTGTGTAAAATGTACTGTACTCCACCTGGTGAAAATTTCAACTTCAAAGGGAGTTAATCCTCATGTGCTCAGCTTATTGAAGCACAAACTAGAAACATGAAGAGATTTAGCATTTACATTTTTACAATGTGCCCTCCGCGAAACCGAATCATTTCGAAAAACAGATGGCTGGTCATGAACATACCCTGAATTGTAGGAGGTCGAAATCATGATGTAGGACATTGTGTACTTCCTTCCCTGCGTTGATGCTCTCCAGGAGATCTAAGGCTCTCATACATTCATCAGCTCGTATATACATCTGTTCAAACATACGCATACGTTATACATATATGACATGTTAAATTTTTGAGTCTGAATGTAACTATTAATTTACATTTGTTCTATTACCTACGATGATTACAGTAATCCCTCTAATAATTCAATCACAGGAAGTGAAATTCCCCATACCTGAATAAAATCTGAGAGAGCTCTAATTTATTAGAACAAGAAGTTGATAAAATGGCCCAAAATCATCCAGATAATTATTTCTTTGTTATTACAATGATTTTAGAGAGTGATCAAATTTATTAGAACAGCTGATTGAATTTTGTCCCCAAAATTGAGGGCGACTATATTTGGATAGGGGGATTGAATTATTAGAGGGAATACCGTAAGTAGGCCTACATGTATCAGTGTAGATAAGCACTTCTCAAGAGAACCAATCAAATTCCAATTTGGAGCAGTGGAGCAAAATTGGAATGTTCTTGACCAATCACAGCACAATTTAAAAAAAAAACTTCAAATAAGCCATTCACTGAAAAGAAAAGTAAATTTATGGTCTGTTTTTACTGAAGTAAAGTAAAAACTCACTAGCCCTCTTTCATGGAAAATGGCATTCTTTTGAAGATGTGTTGAATAAGTGAGAAGGGATGTATGTAATAACTCAATCGGTTTCTATTTTTATTATCATTGTTTTTCTTTTGCTTTTTTTTTAGTCATAACTGCTACGCTCAGCTATAGATGGCTGAAATGTTTATTTTGGGATTCGTATCATTTCACTGGTTTTTGCTACTCTTTGATTTGTACGTCTGGACTGTCACTATTTAATGTAAGAGTTTGATACAAGCGGAAATAAAGTCAATATAAAAAAAAAAAGAATTATGGTCTGTAACTGGTTTATTTCAGACACAGGTCACTGGATGGGGATAATGTCAGTTACATCAGATATTCAACAACCAACATACATGTAGCTATATAGCCAGCACTGAATTCTTGAAAAACATCAGTAAATTACATGAAGTAGGCATAGAAACCACAAGCATAGGTGGGTTCTAAAGTTTCACACACTCAGACAGAATTAGGATGCACGAGTCTCAGATTCCAAGATCTTTGGTGTAAAGGCACAGGTCTGGTCTGTCCTGTCTGCTGGATTCTGTGTGTATAACCAACTGCTCAGTTCCTCAAGATTTTGACTCCCAAGGTCAGAGGTCAGCCCCAGGGATCACATAGATTTAAGGTAACCCACATCCCTAAAGCATACTGTTAAAGCCTTAAGCATTAAATCCTCTAGAAAATGCTAGACCACAGGGAGAATTACATTTAACGTCATGTTCAACAACAAAAAAACAGTTCTAAGCTGAGAACACAGGTGTTCTGATGCTCCCAAGAGGTAGCGGAAATATATCGGCTGAAATTGCAGCTCAAATAGTGTAGAGAGGTATTTCCCTGACAAGTGCCGTCATATGTTCATGCTGTAGTATCAAAGTACAGTCTAGTGCAGGACTGTGCTTTCATACTACAGCATGAAAATATGACGGCACTAGTCAACATGGTGAAGGAAACACTAGAATTAGATTGATGTCTGCAGTGAATTAGATCGTAGATTTTAGGTGAAGGAGGAGGAGTTCGGCATACTTTAATGTATTTTTCAAAAGAGGTCACAATCTCCTGTGAAAATCGGAGACATATAATTCGAAAACACCTGGGTTTTTTTAAATTAGCTTGACAAATAATTCCAAAGTGGCAATTTTTAGGAGAGGTGTGTTTCGCTAATAAGTAGGGGCATTACCGCATGCCTGATGGGGCGCAAAGGAAATGATAAATGCACGACCACGATATTCAATTCCAGGTCTGTGGCACAGCTATGAGGGAAGTGAGTAGCTATGAATCTTACCTATATGGGACTGTACCACTGGCATGGTAACTATGAATCTTACCTATATGGGACTGTACCACTGGCATGGTAACTATGAATCTTACCTATATGGGACTGTACCACTGGCATGGTATAACCGTAGCTATGAATCTTACCTATATGGGACTGTACCACTGGCATGGTATAACCGTAGCTATGAATCTTACCTATATGGGACTGTACCACTGGCATGGTATAACCGTATACATGTAGCTATGAATCTTACCTATATGGGACTGTACCACTGGCATGGTATAACCGTAGCTATGAATCTTACCTATATGGGACTGTACCACTGGCATGGTATAACCGTAGCTATGAATCTTACCTATATGGGACTGTACCACTGGCATGGTATAACCGTAGCTATGAATCTTACCTATATGGGACTGTACCACTGGCATGGTATAACCGTAGCTATGAATCTTACCTATATGGGACTGTACCACTGGCATGGTATAACCGTATACATGTAGCTATGAATCTTACCTATATGGGACTGTACCACTGGCATGGTATAACCGTAGCTATGAATCTTACCTATATGGGACTGTACCACTGGCATGGTATAACCGTAGCTATGAATCTTACCTATATGGGACTGTACCACTGGCATGGTTTAACCGTACCTGTTTATTTCTATGTGTGAAGTAATCTTACCTATATGGGACTGTACCACTGGCATGGTTTAACCGTACCTGTTTATTTCTATGTGTGAAGTCGTCCCAGTGTTCAATCTTCTCAAACCACTTAAACTCTTCCTTGAAGCTGCTACACCGGTGCATTGGCTGATGTCTTTGCGTTTTCGTCTCCATCACTACATTATTGTTCATGTTGTTATGGAGACAGTATGTAAATGAGGACGAACCATCTCTGCAAAAACAAATTTCACAGGGTTTTTTTTACATTTGATGAAAGTAAGTTGTCCTGTACACTGTAAATCTAATGTTAACGTTCTCAACACTATAATAAACCATATATCAGGTATGTTTGGGCACATGTTTAGAGGAAACATATGGAGTGTTTAAACACACAAGTGTTTAAAACTGTAACATATCGATGCTGATGTATTAAGGAATGTTTTAAAAACCTACAGACGGTAACAAGACTAATGTTCACAATGATCCTCAGATATGCACGGTGTTCATATCCTAAACATACAATTCCTGTATATATTACAATTTGTCTCACACTGTAAAAACTTATGTTTTGCCATCCATATTCAGAGGCTCAAACAAAGTTCAAAAATTTGATCGTCTATTCAAAATAAATATACATTTCCCATTGAAAAGAAATACAACCACTGCTTGCTATATTTGCCATTCAAAGAAAAAACTGTTCAATGGTGTCATTCAGTTGCTATATCATATATTGACCATCTATGACATAACATGCCTTTCCGGTTTGTAGAATTTGCACAATATGGTAGATGAAGCATGTTAGTGTAGTATTTAACTTGATATGTGAAGATGCAGAACATGTGGCCAGCTTACATGCATGTATACAGTAAAGTATTATTATTATTATGTATACAGTAATCTAATAATTCAATCACAGGAAATGAAATTTCCCACAATAAAATCTGGGGTGATCAAATTTATTAGAGCGGAAACTTGACAAAATGGTCCCAAATCATACAGATAATCCATTATTTCTTGCTATTTCAATAATTTTAGAGAGTGATCGAATTTATTATAACAGCGGATTGGATTCTGTCAGCAAAATTGGGGGGCGGTTGAATTTTGATACGAAGGGATTGAATTATTAGAGTGATTACTGTGTACATATAACATATACATGATAAAGCAAAAGGCCCCTATAGGCCTGCGTTAAGCGGAAATAGACACAATACCTATGTTCCAAGGCGGCCACGACAAATCCCTGTGATGCCAGCTCACAGCAGACTGTTGTGTACGTTGTCCTGTTTCCACCAATTCCATGAGAGAAGACGATAACGGGAAATTTGGAATCGTTATCCAGGACGGAGTGTTTCCACAGGCCGGGAACATAAACATCGCCTGTTGAAATGACAATAAGAATCACAGTTATTGGCCAAGAAAATACAGGAATTGTATTCAGGATGAGAAAAACATAGGAATATATAGTAATTGCATTTAGCATGATTGGACAAAGACTTTTGACCTTTGAACTGATAGATTCTCTTATGGTTTGCATGTAATTTCACTCACGTCGTGTTATACCCATGTGAATGCTTAGTAAATTATACATTTATAATCATATGTAAAATAGTAATACCAAGTGGAGCACTAAATAAAAAGGGTCAGAAATTCATACAGAGAAACTCGCAATATTTCACTCACCCCCATACCAGTTGAAGATACGACCAAATATTTTGGTGTTTCTATTGAGGAAGTAAATATATCCAGCACCATACTGTTTGCGTGGTAACCACCGGGGCCACTGTTTGTCCCGAGCCTGAAACAACAACAAAAATTTATGTTATGAATAACTCAGTCTTTATACAGTACTGTATACGGTATGAATGAATTTAATGTGACTATGACACAAATGTACATGTTACTGAAAACCTGAGTGGTTGAAGTCCCCCGATGTTGAAACTACTGATTTGGATGAAACAGTAACGTTCAGCACTCGATCGACATGGAAAGCAATCCCAAGCTATAGATCCTGTGGAAATTACACACAATTAGGGAGCTTCTTGAAATTAGGAACTGAGTTCCCTGGTACGGATGGCATATGCCAGTTATTCAAATGGGATACACCATGCCCAGTTTGATGTTCTGATCTGGATGAATTACGAGTTCCAGTTGGAATGGCATAGGCCATTCTCCTCATGTCACTGCATGGTATATGGCATAAGCCATCCTTTGTCTGTCGAGTTCCAAACTGTATGGCATGGAGTTCCTAGGAGTTCCAACACGGCACACCATGCCGCTCCGTTTGGAATGCCTTATGCCAGTTCCTAGTATGCCCCAATTTCAAGAATCTCCCTTACCAAATGCCCTGAAATGAAAATGTGGCGTGGCCCCCAGATAGCACAACCTATAGGTGGATCGGCATAGAAATTCCAAGCGAGATCTTCAGGCAAGGTACTCACATACCAAATTTGGAAAGAATCCTTTCAGGTTTTCAAAAGATATAGTCCGAAAACATTATTTTAAATTGATCCCATGGTGGTGCTGCCTATACATGTAGGTGGATCAGTGTGAAAAACAATCCCAAGACAGATCTTGAGGCAAGGTACCCATATACCAAATCTGTAAAGAATCATTGTAGGTTTTCAAAAGTTATTGTCCAGAAACAAAATTTTAACTTGGTCCACCAGGTGGCACCACCTACTGACGTATCGGCATGAAGAACTATCCAAAGCGAGATCTCGAGGCAAGGTACGCACATACCAAATTTTGAAAGAATCCGTTCAGGTTTTTCTAAAGTTATTGTCCGACAACAAAATTTTGAATTTGCTCCCAGGTGGCGCGACCTATAGGCAGATAGGTGTGAAATACAATCCCAAGTGAGATTTTGAAGCAAGGTATCCACATACCAATTTTGGAAAGAATCTGTGCAGGTTTTCAAAAGTTATGGTCTGGAAGGACGCATGGACAGGCAGTCGACGAACTATACTCCCCCTTTAGTCCGACAAGCATCAGGGGACAATAAACTACTGGCTCCACTATACCAGTATCGCTTATGCTAATTCGTTAATATTTCATATGTACATGTATATATTGTATTTCACATGGAAAAGTATTTTTTCTGTATACTTTTGGCATAATTTACAATCTGTACACAAAACTATGTAAGCAAATTATTCAAATCAATCAGTCCATTGATCCAGCCAAGACAATGTGCATGTAGGCATACACTATAGTGCATCTTTGGCTGGGCTTTTTCAATATTATGTTAACCTCAGTCTCAAATTATTCCTTTTCCTCATGGCATGATCTCTTATTGCTAGAAACTTGAATATGAAGTGCCCAAGGTTCAAAAGCAAGATAAATTGATTTATTTATTCATTTTTTCTCCAACAATGTCACAAAAATTCAATGGAAAGTATCTCCCGAGAAGCAAAAATGTTACAAATATTCAATGATCACTATCTTTTGAAAAGCAGAAATATAGCACAGGATAGGTCTAGACTATTGCCGATCTTTGTTGAAAAGTATCAAGTATCTTTGGAAAGTATACAGTGATGCATAAATTATGTCTTGGAAAGAAAACAATGTTGCAAATATTTAATGAAAAGTATCTTTGGAAAAATAACAGTCTTGCACAAAGTATCTCTTGGAAAGTAACATTGTTGTACAAAGTGTATGAGAAGTAGCTTTGCCACTAAACAGTGTTGCACATAGTATCTCTCAAACAGCAACAATGTTGCACAAGTTTGAGAAGTAGCTTTGCCACCAACATTGTTGCACAAGTATGGCTTGAAGAGCAACAAATGTTACATTAGTTTTATGAGAAGAAGTTTTGATACTGTAACAGTGTTGCACAAAGTATCTCTTCCTGAAACAAGAATGGAAAGTATCTTTGTTTGTTGTAAAGTTTTAATGAAAAGTATCACTCCAACAGCAAGAGTTCCAGGATGAGGGGTCTTCATTGATCCCTGCCAATACAGGATAATGAAAGGTCTGCTGTGTGCAGGGCACAAAAAAAAAGAAAACATCTGTTCGGATGACAGAATGTTTGTGAAATCAAATTTGTTTGATTTTGTGAACATGTTTTCCCCTGGAACAATTTTTTATTGTCTGTGTGCGGTGACTGGGAACATTTCTCGGAACATCTTCCAACTATTAACCAATCAACTGGCGAGCCACACCCATGTGACAAAGGATTGAAAGGGCTAAATCTACTTGTGGTGCTGGCGTTTTGTTTCGCGATGAAATGTTAGGTGTGCAAGAACAAAAACGGGCAAAAACATGAAACAATGTTTTTGTTCTGATACAACAAAATGCTCACTGTGTGCGTTGGGCTTATGGTGACAACCAGTTTGGTTGGTGAAGGAAGCCGGAGTACCTGGAGAGAACCACCACCCATCAGCAAGTAACTGGCAAACTTTCATCTATCAAAAGGGTGTCTAATGTCTGACACGAACCTGTACATTAAACTGAGCCTTCCTGATTATTCTTGAGGCAGAATTTCCAAATGTTATCTGATACACCCCCTTCTTCAATAAAAAAGGCACTCGCAAACTAAGGAAATAATTGATTACATATTGTTGGAAAATAAAGAAATTAAATACTACCAGTATGTAGCATACACTGGGTATGCCTATACCCTATATACATGTAGTATAATATACCAAGAAGCGAGAAATAAGAAGCTTCTTCAATACAGTAAAATTGCGACATTTTAACCTTTATATATCATGGTAAAATTTGTCACCGGGTACAGAATATTATAGCAAGCTGGCTATAATTAGCACTGGACCCGTACTTACATGTATTTATGTAGCTGATTATTACGGATTACAGACACCAGTATATTAGGTATGTGTTAAGCTCTGGTCTGTAGAGATTACTACTCCATGATGTGCGAACAAATCTAACTGGATATTACAAAGTTCTGCGAATACAAATGACACCAGTAAATATTATATAGGCCTACAAATTTGCAGTTTGTTTTCAACACAGCAAGTAATTAAGGCTGATCCTATAACCATTGGTAAATAATTAGGTCATGAAAACTTGTTATTTTGCGGTTAATTTCCCTGATGACATCTGGTTAAGCTAACAAAGTTAATGGGATAATGGATTATATAGTTCAATCATACAAGGGGGCCATAATGTACATGTAGACTTCTGGAACACTCCAGGTCCACATACATATATCACATAGCCACATGTATATGAACCAATACTACAAAATAAGTAGGTCGCAGTTGATGAATTGGAATTATGCAAGATGTTACATTTATCTGAAATATTATTACAGCATGTATATTTGTCAATATGGATGAGAGATGGATCTCTGCATGTATATACATACTCTCCATGTGTCATCACGATATCTCACCATGATACAATGTATCTCTCATATTACCATTGCTAACTGTCAAACTGTTACAAAATAATCACAATGCACAGGGAATCCAGCATATTGACAGATTAACGGGGAACCCATGCTGCACAAACCAAATTGTTCTCACAAATTGGAAAAGCAGCTTCTAAAATGTGATGGATCTGGCCTAAGATTAACAAGAGCCCAAGGGGCTTCAATATACGCCCGTATATCTGGAATTACATTGGTTCAAATTTCAAGGTTGTTTGATAGCCTTGATTCCAATTGATCTAGCAATCCAGAGAAAGGTCTACAATTTTTTGCTTATAAGAATGTAACATCACATCTTATATTGAATGATAAACTAAAATGAGCTCAACTCTTGGTAACTAGTTGACCTTGAAGCAATAGCTTAGAGCTCACATATCCCACACTGAAATCGACAATAGTCAAACACAAGAAAATAGTAGTTTTCCTGCAAATGAATTCCTTTCAGATGAGAGAATTTTTCATGAAGGAAGAAGGAAGAGATGAAGTAAACCTTTGTCCTCGAGTTAATAAACAGGTGTGAAGTTCATAAAGGACTCCTCTCCCCGTTAAATTTGTAAATGTATGTTTTTTATTTCACAACAGTTTAACTAAATGAAGCGTTTCAAACATGGGAGACAATTCAACAGGACAATATCATATAAATGCAGGGGAAAGACTTTTGAATATTCCAACAATATTCCAACACATTTAGTCAGCTAAGCTTGATTCATTTTTGCGACCTAGACCTTTGACCTCATATGTATGGCTCCACTTTGCCATGCGAGTAAGGTATACTCAAAGTTTGGTACCAATCCATACCTTGAAACTAGAGCTATCGCATGGACAACAAATTTTAATGGATGAATGGACAGAACGCAACATCGCATTACACGACCTCGTCTTCGACAGGCATATGTCAATGTGACTTTTAATGATTTCTGATTTTGGGGTCAGTGACCTTGACCTCAATTTTGATACACAACACATTGTCTTCCCTCAATCTAACAATGCACACAAAAAATCATGATTTTTAATGATTTCCTGATTTTAGGGTCACAGTGGCCTTGACCTTTGAGACCGTGACCTAAATTTTGGTACATGACAAACCGTCTTCCCTCAATTTCTCAATGGACACAAAAATTCATGATTTTTAACAATTTCACGATTTTGGGGTCACAGTGACCTTGACCTACATTTTGGTATGTGGCTCATCGTGTCCCCTTAATGTATCTACTGACACAAAAAATGTTATTTTTAATAATTTCCTAATTTTGGGGTCGGTGACCTTTGACCTTGATCTAATTTTTGGTACGCATCACTTCATTTCCGCCTATTGAACCCACTCACAAAAAATTAGAAATTTTTAACGATTTCCTGATTTTTTAATCACACTGACCTTTGACCTCTGACCTTGACCTACATTTAATATGCAACACATCGTTCCCCCCCTAGGGCATCCACTCACCAAAAATTAGAACTTTAGATAGAAAACTGTCAACGATCAATGATTTCCTGATTTTTGGCAACAGTGACCTTTGACCTCTGACCTCGACCTCAATTTTGGTACGCGACACATCGTCTCCACCTGGCATATCCACTCACAAAAAATTGCAACTGTGGATAGAAAACGTTCAGAGATATAGACCGGACACGAACACTTCAGTGATTTCCTGTTTTTTAGGCCAGTGACCTTTGACCTGTGACCTTGACCTTCATTTTGGTACGCGACACATCGTCTCCCCGTAGGGTATCCACTCACCAAAAATTGGAGCTGTGGATAGGAAACTGTCCCAGATATACACCGGACACGAGAACCGGACAGACGGACAGACGGACAGACGGACGGCAACCGCCATCCCATAATACGACCGCCTTTTGGGCGGGCGTATAAAAACCTGGTCAAGGCAGTTTTTGGCTAATTAAGAGCCTGGCCAAATGTGGTTTTTGAACTGGCAGTTCTTGAATAAGACCCTTGCGAAATGTGATTTTTGGTCAGGCAGTTCTTGGCTAAGAACCTGGCCAAATGTGATTTTGGTTGGGCAGTTCTTGACTAAGACCCTGGCCAAATGTGGTTTTGGTCAGGCAGTTTTTGGCTAAGAACCTGGCCAAATGTGATTTTGGTTGGGCAGTTCTTGACTAAGACCCTGGCCAAATGTGATTTTTGGACAGGCAGTTCTTGGATAAGATCCTGGCCAAATGTGATTTCTGGACAGGCAGTTCTTGGATAAGACCCTGGCCAAATGTGATTTTTGGTTAGCAGTTCTTGGATAAGACCCTGGTCAAATTAGATTTTTGGTGAGGCAGTTCCTGGCTAAGAAGATCCTGCTTGTCTCACACAGTGTACACATATCTCCTGTTTTGGAGTTAGCATTGCCAAGCTTGATAGAGACCCAGAAGATTAGCATGACTAGGTTCGTTATTATCAGAAAATTATAAGCTAGCTGCTGAAACAACCTGAATGACAGGTTACTACTTATATCCAAGCTCAGAAGATGCATACATCTGGTCCTAGAACTGTAGTGAGTCAAACATGATCCCATAATCATGATCAATATAGACTCACTAATTGCTACCCCAAGATTCTGATACTATTAATGAGATACATCTGTCAAGGAAATCTTGATCTATACATGTATATGTAATTAATAAAAATATAGACCAGCACATGTTTTACAATGTATATGAAAAAGAACAACAACTACATGTATATGTACATTTGGGTCATTCCATGAAATGGGGGTAACCAATGTGTAACCATCATCCGAACGCATGGCACGATCATACGTAGAAACTTCTGCTCGTAGCCATGCGGTAAAGGGTGCTATCTGAGTGTAATAGGGCGTTTCCCAAATGGTCACATCCGACTGGTCCCGTTACATCTGACATCGGTGCAATCACAATCATACAACGAAGACACACCTCCAGAAAGCGATCGATTGAAATGATCCCATGGTGGGCCTCGAAGTGCCCCCATCACAAAATAAAAAGCATATCATTTTCCTGTGGTCTGCCGCCGATTTTATTTTGTTTTCAAATATGTTAGGCCGTTTGTTTCTTAAGATAAACAAAGAAGCATGCTCCACTAGAGTGAGAAATAAAATAGCTAATTTGCACAACTTCGTTTTGGTCTCGCGTAGACTCCCCCAGTCTTGCGCCTCGTGAAACCGACATGTTTGCATGTGTGAGAAATATTTGAATACAGATAATTTCATTGGCTCGTTTAAATGGGGCCGACATTTGACCTCATGCTTTGGGAACAACTTTCGAACTGGATTATCTCCCTCTAGATAGATGGCGCCGTGTGAAATACATGACGAATCACAGCGAAAATCTAAGGGTAGTGTTAAATGAAACGTGAAATGCCCTTAGAAAGCTAAGATGTGTGTGACATGCAAACCAATTTTGAAAAGATGTCAATTCCTGGCTGCACAAAGTCAGGGATAATATTGATATACAGAGATTCGGAAAACATAAGAAAACAGATGATATTCCACAATTTGGCAGAAAAATAAAATAATGAAGTTGCGCGTGTAACGAGGACACCAAACTATATGCAAAATTCACCAAGTAACACATTAATTTAAGCGTCCAATAGAATAAAAACATGATCAAATTGTTAGAATATTTAATCCTATTCTTAGTCAGCATATTTAATGGTATCGACTGCCTCAATCTAATCAAGTGGTGCATGTAACATGGACACCAAAAATGACTTTGTGTCCTTTCGCATACATCATGTGCAATCACCGTACTATGTCGCCATCAAACTCTGGACTTTTACCATCAAACTGATCATGGCACATGAACATTTTATATGTAAGACCGGTCTTAATTTATCTTTCTTTCTTCTGGAATCAACATTTGTTTGTCACACGTGTAACAAAGTGGCAAACGTAACTGTTGAGGACGCGAAATAGCATAATACTACTTATCCGCTATTTTTTGCAATTGCCTCATCATATGGGTCCTGCTCTAAAGTGGCTCCACCAGCCATGTCACAAATATTGGGTTCCATTGCTGCATATTGTAATTCATTCCAAAAAAATAATAACTAAAATGCAGGCTGATGAAAGTGGACACGAAAGCGAGACATAAACGTATATTCCAACTACAGCTATTAAGGACACATCAAAATCCTGTCATATTTAGATCGATAATAGACAAGATTAGCCCGGCTCAAGAATAGTTTAGAATGACCACTGAATGACCTTTTCTTGGTAACAACTAGGTAAGGTAAGTAACAAAAGAGGACACCATGCGTTACACGCGCAGCCTGAATTTTGAGGGTTTCATGCATCCAGAACCTGCATTTGAGGGTGACTGATATGAAATAAACTGAAATAAATTGAATGGCAAGAGCCAGATCGATACTTTAAGTTGTTTTATTGGTCAAATTTATTAGCAATTCATGCACACAGTGAAAACAAAAGTATCAATGTTTGCAATGTTTGTAAAAATGTCACATTTTTGGGGTCCGTGGGTGTCCTCATATGCTGACACCGATGGTCATCCAAAAGTAATGAGTGTGCACATATCTAAGATGTTATCTTATGTGTATCTACTTGTATCTGGCATTAAATAGGAATAAATGTCTTTCAAATTAGTGTAATATTTCAGGAAATTCACTGGTTTTAAGTTTGAGTGCTTAGTGGTGACCCCATTTCATGGATTGACCCATATAGTAAGTCAGTTTGAGTAAAAACTGTGATGTCACATTTCAAATCAATCTTGCTAATTAGCCATCTATGCTGTAACCCCTGTATGTGACCTAGGCTGCAATGGCCAGTTTGAGCCCACAAGTACTCTTTTAAAGTGATCGTAAACCCTCCAGTGAAGTTTCCATCAAATGAAAGACCATTGCGAACAATGTCGGAAAATATTTATTTTAATTTTTTACGATTTTATTACACAGAGTAAACTGCAATTAAAGCATGGTATTCTATGGTGGTCTGTTGCAATCATATTTAGGTCCAGTGACGTCACACTGCCTTAATATATATATTTCAATCTTTGTATGCACCTTCCAGTGCTTGATTCAAGCTTAAAGTATATATACTTTGAGTTTCAAGTAATTAAACATAGTTTCACTGTATTAGCAAAAGAATAACTATATACTTTCAAATCATCTCCATCTGCATAAATGAAAAATCAAATCTACAAGAAACAGACTATAAAAGTTGATAAACAAAAATAACAATATAGAGCTGTGCCAATACCAACGGCAGGTGCATTGCGGGTTCATTATTCATGCGCTCTCTTTCCTATCTTCAGCCTGAGAGTGATTATGGTGTAACTTAACACTTACTTGCTTGTCCTGGGCAACCAAAACCTACTAAGGGCATGTGAAATTAAATTTTTACTTGCCCAACACAGCAAGTGGATTTCATTCCAATCAAATCATTGCAATGTCCCATCTTTTACCATGTATGGAGAAATGTCATTCCATTTCAGTAATTGTGCATCTTGATTGATCCGCATCATAATATCTGCTTTAGAAATGAAGCTTACAACAGAGCAAAGTGGATTTGTCGATACTGGAAACATGCATGGTCTCTATGTGTGGGCAACCAGATCCGATACATCTTAGCTTGCTAAGGGCATTTCACGTTCCACTTAACACTACCCTTAGCTCAATGGCTTCATTCTCCGTGTATTTCGCCCCATGTCAGCTTCCACAAGCATCAAGTCACATGTCCGCTCTATTTAAACGAGCCAATGAAATTATCCGTATTGAAATATCTTGACCTGAGAATCTCAGATGTGAGACATGTCGATTGCACTTAAGTGCTCGAGGCGCAAGACTGTGGGAGACCAAACCGAAGTTGTGCGAATTAGCTATTTTATTTCTCACTCTAATGGAGCATGCTTCTTTGTTTTTCTTAAGAAAAATCATATTACAAACGGCCTAACATATTAGAAAAAAAATAAAATCGGCGGCAGTTCACAGGAAAATGATATGATTTTTATTTTGTGATGGGGGCACTTCGAGGCCCACCAAGAGATCATTTCAATCGATCGCTTTCTGGAGGTGTGTCTTCATTTTATGAATGTGATTGCGCCGATGTCGGGTCTCACGGGACCAATCGCATGTGACCATTTGGGAAATGCCATAATACACTCAGATATCACCCGTTACCGCATGGCTATGAGCAGAAGTTTCTACGAATGATCGTGCCATGCGTTCGGATGATGGATCTGATACAGGGCAACCTGTTTAAACTTTTAGCTTGCCCTGGTGACAACCAGTTGAAAAAGTTAAGTTACACCGCTGTATGAAAAATATTTGTAATCCATAATACATGTAACTATCAAAAAGCCCCATGCCAAAGAGATGTGAAAGAGGATGGATGAATGAACCGCGAGCCACGTCTCAATGTACATGGTGGTGGTATCAGCGCAGCTTTTAATGTTAAAGAATTAACTTGAATTTTGTCCTGGATTATTCTAGACAGACAAACACACGGACAGACTGGGTGATTCCATATCTTCCTGACTTGATCGAGATAAAAATCAGTGTGACTGACATGTAACATAGATTAGGCACTATCATCAGTTGATTGATCACAAGTTCTACATCTCTACATGTACATGTATATGATCATATCAGAGGTGACAAATCATAGCCTACACTTTGTTTACAGCACACATCGCACATCACATATTTACACACAAATCAATTATAACAGCCGCATGAGCACGAGTTGTGTGTCACAGTACCTGTAGGCAATGTACTTTATGAGCTTGGACGATGTGAATATGAAATTACTCTTCCGATTGTGAAATACCAGTCAGATATGAAGACCTTAACCCGACCTGGCCCGGGGCCCCCTCCCCTGTTGGTCTCTTGCTCCTATCTCCGGAATGACAAAATCTTGAGAGCTGACACTCCATCATGTCCATGACTTTGTAGTTCATCATATTGGGGTCATTTTGAACCTATTTGCATACCCTCCAAGCAGAGGATCATGGGTAAATTCAAAATGGCATACATGTGGGGTAACAGAAAAGTGATGTTTTCGTGATTTTTTTTCAAAATTTCTGCTTTTCTGAGAGGAAAAGTGGGCAAAAGCTATTTCATTTCACATCAGATTATTATTTTACCATGAAGTTTTTGCAAAGAAAAGACTTCAATAAAGAATCGAAAAATCTGACCAAAAAATGCCTTTTTTGAAAATGGCATCACTGTGACATAATCATGCCGTCATATTGGATTCATTCTAGTAGAGCTTGACCCAAAGATATGGTGTGGTAAGTTTCAACACTCTAACATTATAGGGATAATGAAAATATATAGCCCTTCCCCCACGTTAATTTTGATCAAAAGTATTATCACTGCAAGGCCTGCCCATCTTATAGCACATGTATAACTGTTACAATTTTAATGACTGAGCAATTTGAACTTGTTTTAATATGACCGTAAAGGACTCAGCTCATTTAATCACTTCAAAATGCTTGAGAATTAAGCTGCAGTACAACAAAGAAATGAACACTAGTTTGGTGAACACACTTGAATCATCTTCAGTCAACTTAAGTGATTTATCAACTGAGAATTTCACTTAAACTTCAGTGAATTTCACTCAACTTGAGTTAATTTCAATCAACTTGAGTATGCATGTATTGTGAATTCTCATATATATCAGTACAATATCAACTGCACTGTCCAGAGCAGGTAATTATTTACATGTGTTTGAGTGATTAACATTTTTGCATGTACCTAGTTCTGTAGAAAGCAGGCACATTTGTGATGGTTTGTTTATTTCAGCATGAGCTGTCTGTGATTTGGACAGACTATAAGTATGGGGCCAGCTGCCACAACACTCTGAACACCCCATATATCTGAAGCCTTTTCCCATCATGTTTAGTGTATTCAAGAATGGAGTCAGTATAGCCCACACATTTGAGATACATGTATTGTATGTTTAATCTACAAGTATAGACTGGTGATGAATAAATATTGTTAGTGGAGGACTGAGAATCCCAGCAACTAATTACTGTCACCATCAAACATGCTCAAATATTTCTTGGCTCCACTAGTCTCCATAAGACCCCATAAAAAAGATGCCTTGTTTCCCATCCTTTTCAAAAAGTAGGACGGTGGGGTCCTTTTTTATTTTTTATTTTCGGAAGGGCATTATAATGGTTCAGTTCATTCAAGAATCCACTGATACACTGTCAGAAAAAATCTGTAACACTTATTGAACGCGTAAAAGCGTTCATCCCCGACTAATTTTAGCGGTTGCTGGAATAAGTTGAAATAATGATGTGGAATTAATCAACTGGTCCATTTTGAACAATAATGAAAAGAAAAAGGTACCAAGAATTCCACAACGCTGAGTATCTCAACAAACGAAATATGGGGTTGGACGGCACTGAACACTAACGTTCATATTGATGTCCAAATCAGGACACCATATCGTGTTAAAAACTGAACACTTAACGTTCATATCCGAACACTAGAGAACAGATATGAACACGCGTGTTCAGAAATGATCATCATGTTTGAACACCAATGTTCACAAATGAACACATATTCTGTAACACTTTTGGAACACTAGCGTCCGCATGAACATGTAAAAGTGTTCTATTATGCGTAAAAGTGTTCAAAAGTGCACACTTCAGAATCAACACTAATTTTTCAGAGTTCCAATATTCAGCACTCGGCGATATTGTGGACAACCTATTTCGTTGTGTTTATTGAGGACGATCTATTTGATGAGCTTGATAACACTTCAGTGACATATTTTAAGTAAATCTCTTTGCATACTAGTTTTCGTACTTGAACACTTTTACATGTTTGAAAGGTGTTACAAACTAGTGTGCAATTCAGTGTTCAGGATTTGTACACTTTTATTGACAGTGTATTAAGATGGTGAGTTTCATTTTGTAGGTGGTCTTGCTAGAGATTGAATAAACACTGTTAATAATGTCAAATACTTGAATTGACACTGTCGCCTATAAAATCTTGACATCACCCCAGCTCCTCTGCCATAACAAGCATTCGTAGTGCGCCACAACAGTCGCTGGTGCAAATCCGAGTTAGTTCAGCCACATTTCCATACCAAAAGAAACACCAACAAGGCAGGTGAGAAAAATAAAAAACGAAAAATAAATGGGGAGCACGGAAAAATCAGGGCGGGCGGTGATGGGAAACAAGGCATTTTTTTATGGGACCTAAGGCCCTTAAGAAATTGACTGTTTATCGTCCTCTTTTGATTAAAAAAGTAATGAGAAAGGGTTATTTCATATGTATTTTTGTTATTCATAACCTCAGATCCTGGTCCACAAGAGTTACAGATTATGTAGTGCATTGATCTATTTGACCTCGATACTATGTAGTTTGCAAATTATATTAAAAGAACAGTAATCAGCTTGCTTCACTGTATGTATTTTGTATGTAAAATAAGAATTAGAAATTAAATCTGCCAGCCTGCCTCGCTTTCCTGGTGTGTGCATGATAATAAACTAACACTTATTTTTAATGAACCTACTACATGTATAAGCTTATGATTTTTAACTCTCTCCTCAGCCAAATTCTTATCAAACAGAAAGCTGAATATACTTTCATTAAATAATGTGCATATGCCAATATGACACGGGAGGTTGGCTTAATCATTTGACTGATTTCAGCATGATCAAATCGAGGAATTATACTTGGAAAGTACATCAAAGTAGGAAAAACATCAAATACATGTAATGAAAAGAAACGAAAATAATGAGAAAAAAAATGGTTGCTAGGTGAAATGACGTGTGGGCAGCTAGCTGACAAGGAAATGTGGATGGCCGTATCTCATTACTCTCAACAATATCCTTGCCGGGATGGTCTGAACTACGATACTGATACCTTGTATATGTAATATATGTATATGCACATCGGAAATATATCTTCCAGGTTCAACAGGATATGCAGTGCTATATTTGTAACAAACTTTTTTCCATAAGATGAAAAACCTGTATTTAGTAATACTATTACATCATTGCTTAGTCATCCGGAAAATAGCCCTTTAACAAGTACAAATTAGGTTTAAAATTGTCTGAACAGCTGTTTATAAAAACTTGAATGTACATGTATGTAATTTGGTATCAGTAAGGCCATTAATAAAAAAGTTTGAGTTTGGCTTAAGATCATTCTTAACAATTTGTTCGTTGGGCATAACCTGACCCTATCTCAGACATATGAGTAGGTAGGTCACTAAAATTTACAGGAAATAGGTATGATTTTAGCATGAAATTTGAAAAAAGAGGATTTTTGACAGACAGCTCGAATAAAGGTTTTGAGTACGGGGTATTTTACTGGGTAAGTAGGGTTACACCCAACTAATGTTTTTAATGATGGCCTAACCTCATGCATCCACCCAAGATATTTAGCAATTTTAGGACTTCTCCCATTTTATTTATTTCTTATTATTTTTTTTTTAATTTGAATTTCCGAGTTCAGTTAGTGATCTGCTCCAAATTTTTAACAATTAACATTATCATTACTGCATGTACTTTCTGAGTTATCACATCAAAGTAGATACATTGTACAAACAAATCTATATACCTATGGAGTATTCTAACCTATAACCAATTACACATCTTCTTTAACATACATATGTCGTATACAGTTGTTTTCACATATGCCAAAATAATGAAATTGAAAGAATAGCCTTGAAATAATGAAGAAATTATGTACGTAAATGTATGCATGATTTTGAACCATTTGTCAACTTCCTGTTCTAATAAATTTGATCACCCCCATCCATATTTCATGATGGGAAATTTCAGTTCCTATGATTGAATTATTAGAGGTATTAATTACCATAGAAATCCATTTAAGTTGAAAGAATTGGTCCCGTTTTGTGGGAATTATGGACAGGGAAGGTCTTAATTCATAAGCAAATTAATTCTTTGTGTGAGGGTGATTTGCCTCAAACGACTTTGCAATATAATCCACTGATATATCCCCAGTATGTCTGTCTATTGTTCTGTGCGACATTCACATGACATTTAACTTAGTTGATCTACAATCATGTCTCCACCTACATGTACTCCCACACAACATTTTTCAATGCTTCAACACACAGGCACACACACACAATTATATATATATTTTTCTTCTTCTCAAAACCAGCACACAAGACATTAATATACAAGCAGTCCATAGAGTGCTCAGATATGTTGAGCATATGCATGTTCCTATCACTAATTGAAGTTGAGCCGAGACCATGCCGACAGCTCTAGAACTCAAAACCATGTATGTACATGTATGAACCAAGATTCAGTGTTAAACCTGAAGGACATGCAGCTGGTAATAAATACATGTAACATAAAGTTATAAGTTTCTTGAGCTTTTGCTTTTTTGTTTCCAAAATAATTATTCACAATAAAGAGCTCAGGTAATTCCATCCTGAGATCCAACTCAATTTCAATACAAAGCTAGTATGGCCCTATGTTTTTACCTTTACCTCAAATAACATTATATCGAGTCTGTTTGATAAAGAAGACTGGCCTGGTATAATTAATGTACATTTGCAATTTTGGTTCTGGGCTACATGAATAATTGAATTATGGCAGGGGTGTTGAATCTGGCATAATGGGAGACAACCCTGTTCAGAGATTGCTTCCAACCAGATGAAGTTTGTAAGAAATATAATCATGTATCAGGGTTCAAACAATTACTGAAGATATGCAAGTTTGGGTTACATTCCAGTGCCAAAGAAATTGCAACTCTTCTGTGTGGAAAGGTTAATTTAGTTCATATACAGTAGTTTTAGTAGAGACAGAATATCCAATCTGATTAAAACTCAGACTTAATAACCGCTCCTCTATCGGACATGTCGCTAATCAAGATCTGGGACAGTCTGTATCTTGAATCTGTTGCGCATGTCAGACTGGCGACCAATCACAGTCCACCTTCAATGGGCGAATAGGTGCCTATCCGATTATTTCTGTAGTGAACGAGACGCAGGAAAAACCAACCCAGGCGGCTGATGAAGTTCTTGCTCTCCATGAGCAATCACTGAAGAATATTATTTGCTCGGATAGGCACCTATTCGCCCGTTGAAGTTGGACTATGATTTAAGATACAGACTGTCCCAGATCTTAATCAGCGACATGTCCGATAGAGGAGCGGTAAAAACGTCTATATCAAACTCTATGATCCTGTATATAAGTGGTTTCAATTCTGTGGCAAAAATTGATGGATTTGGACCAGTTCCTCTTTCTTTATAAACTGAATTTAGTGCACAAGTTTCATAATTACAATCAAGGGGAAATTGTTTTCAACACTGCTTATTAAAGCAGTCTGACCCTAACATAGGTCACATGAGACACCTATTTGTCGCTTTATACATGGAGAGTTCCACTGGCTTCAACATCTCAAAACTTGAGTATTCCCATCATCCCAAGTCATGGTTCATCTATCAAATCTGAGCCATTATGGATACAAATGTAGCTTGTACACCACAACGAATACCAGCCACTTCAATCGGGAATATTCCGAAGCGTGTTCATGAACTCATGACTTCTCTGAACAGGCCCATATATTTTGTCTCCTTCCGGTTGCTTTGAAGTCAAATGTTTGTATACATCCATGATTGTTTAGACTTGAAAGATGCCCCATGTTGTTTCCTCTCGGACTTCAGAAAAGTTTGTCCTCCAGCTTTTTCTCTGCATAAACTGGATCTTCATTTGAATACATGTACACCTGATCCCACGAATGTGTCGTATTGTCCCAGTACTTTAAATGGACGGTTCGAGTAATACATGTAACTAACTGTAAAGCACTCATCTGAATACAAAATGTGATTTTCCAGGACATAAACCAAATTTTTAAGCACTTTTCAGGATGGAATTAAAATTCTGGACTGGAAATAAAGATTGGACATTGTACATGTAAGTATGTGCACGTAAATGAAATTTGAGTTGGCGACAACATAAGTGTACCGGACAGGCTACACATGGGCGTCGTCAAGATTCCTTGGAAGGGGTTTTTTGGTCGATACTTCATGTAGGAATTATGGTCTGGGTCTTTGTATCGTTGAAAAGGCACAGGTCTATACACATTGTTGTCCCCAGACTTGGCTTAAAATTAAAGTGTTGAAACTTACTCGCAAAGTGTTGAAATAACCCTTTAAGTGTGTCCACCGGGACAACACTTAAAGAGCTGTCCCTCGGGACACACTTAAAGGGTTATTTCAACACTTTACGAGTAAGTTTAAGAGCTGTCCCTGCGGACACACTTAAAGGGTTATTTCAACACTTTACGAGTAAGTTTCAACATTTTAGTTTTAAGCATGTATTGTATCCCAGACTTGGCTATTGTATGCATTGTCCCTTATGGACCCTTATTTCCTATGATTACTTATTAGAGAGCCCAGTACTGTGTTGGCCAGTACACGAAAGTAACATGCAGTTGGGCGCTGAAAGAGGGTCGTTTCATTGAACGAAACCCCTTCCCCCGGCCTTGTTAGTGGAATATTGCTGCAGTTGACACTGAGGTGTTAATGAGGACCTGAAAACAGGTTGCTAGATCTCCAGAAATGGTAACCTTCTGTCAACCTGAACAACAGATTACCGCTTACTTCCAACCCTGAAAATTCCAGGAGCTTCCAGGAGGCATATTACCGAGTCGGATATCTTTTGATGATAGTAGAAATTGCAAAGATGAAATTAAGGACTTTTACAATGTTCTTATAAATGTCAGAATTTTCTATTAGAATGCCCACCATAGTGTTCCATTAAAATTCAGCCAAAATTTCAAATAGACTTGAAGACAATGTGCCTAATGATTTCATTTATATGCATAGGCTTCAGTTCAAACTTATCTTGGTATATCAGACCACCAGTTGTCTGCAAATGGGGTTACAAATATATAAATATAGACCTCAGATGTCATTGACCTTAAATCAATTAGATTTCAATACTGAACCACAATTTATAGCAGTGAGTCAAGGACTCGAGGCCCGGGGTAGCGCCTGATACGTACTAGACACCCTCGTGCATTCTGTCTCATTTCATCACAACCACTTCACATACATATATATGTTTATATGGTTGGAAAGATCACAATTCGGGCGTTCCAAATAAAGTAAAAATTTAATTCTTACGTTTATTTCACCGGTTTTGTTGCAGTTAGAAAACAGTTATATAAAAAAAATAATGTCTTTTTTATATCGCTAATTTCACCTATTATTTTACAGGTAACCAGTCCGAGATTTTGCATGGTGATAATAAACCTTTCAAACCAAACAAGTGTGTCTAATTTTTTTTTTTAAACTCTTAGAAAAAGTTTGAGAGCGTTGTAAAGTTTATTTTTTGAAACAAAACGAAAGTCTATTTCAAGTTCCAATAACTTCAAAACAAAGCAACATTTTGAAAAACTGAGACACATTCGCTCGGACTGTAATGTATATATTCTGCTCCCCAAAAATTGACATGATCGGATGAAAAATAGAGAAGTTATTAGCAAGTTTGTATGTACCAGCTGTGTAAAACAATATGTCGGATATAGACAGTAAACAAAAATAATCTACTTTTCAGATGATATTCTGTAATTATTATCCGCTACTTCATGATAATGATACAATATTCTCACACAACATATAGGGATTATACACCAAATGTTCTTTAATCACTTTGGAACAATATATTTTGAGAAAGTGTAGAAAACCAGTCCCGAAGATGAATTTTTATGCTGGAATCAGTCAGTTTTCACGCCTTCCGAAATCCCTCACCGCGGGTGATTGAGTAGACGTCGAGCATTCTATAGAAGGCTTACAGAGATGTGATTTGCGGCAATTGGACATTCATGGATTTAATTGCCGACTGAAAAAGGTCTAGCTCAAGGAAAGAGAAGAAAAAGGAACTGGTCAGTCTACAGACCTCAAACGGGAAAAAACTGGCAGCGGCCATTTCCGGTGTTGAGTTAAAAAACTTTACTATTATCGCGAAAGTATACAATTTGCGGGAATAATGTTTGCCTTTTTTATAATTATATGTACGATGGTGAATACGTAAAGTATTTATTTTGAATGAATACCTCACTTTCTACATTTGCCGCATGTATAATGCAGTATGAAGTAATACTGAATCGGAGGTATATATGACCGAGCAGCAGGAGTCGTGTAATAATGTTTATCAAAGTTTCTTTTTGCCATGCGTGTCCTACTAATCTTGTAACGTTTTCTTCCCATGATTGTGTTGGCAAGTAAGATATGTTGATAGAATGTCAAGTGAGATATTATGAAAAACATTACGCAAATTCGCAATATATATATCTGCATATACCACATGCTTTCCGGAAATGGTTGACCACCTGAGCAGTGTGTTTGTATTTTTTTTACTTGTCATGTGGCGCGAAAACACTGAGATAGACCATATAATTTCCTGTTCAATATTTTGTAAACGATGGCGGCTTTGGCATGAATGTAGTAGAAAAACAACTAATTATAATAAATGAGCCCAGCGTGCGAATTGTGTGTATTGCAGTGACAAGTAATTAGCCAAGGTGCGAAGTCACAGCAGGCGATAACACCGACTGTGAGTAATGCGCGCTAATCCCCACAGGGCAGAGTTCTTCCACAGACAGTGAATTTTTGAGAGCTAAAATTTCACGTTTGCAAACATTTTTTAAGGAAAATAACAGAAACACTTGATAGGTTTTTTCTTCAACTTTTGAAATATGCAAAGAAAAAAATATCGATAGTTTGAGCCTATTCCCCGGGCCTCGAGTCCTTAAATGTATACATGTGTCACTCCAACATGTACCCCAATACTAATGATCTAAAGAAAATGACCGAGCTATGGAGGATAGCGTCACCATGCATACACATCTAGAGTTGGCATGCATCTGTTTCTGACTGGTTCTAGCTTAGATGAATCATAAATGTATAAGTCTTGGATTATGAAGAAAACTGGTGAGCTGATACACGTGTACCACTTGTGAGTTTGAAGAATCCATTTAATGAAGGAAGATGAATATTTCAGAAAATTTCCATTATTTTCTTTTCTTATGCTGGAAATATGCAGAAATGTTTAAAGGACTTAGGGTTGAACAGTACAGCCCTAATGAAAATCAGACCAAAATCTCAGTGAAATTTCAGTGGAATTTCGGCAAAATTTCATTGAAATAACAGTGAAAGAAAAGGTAGAAATATCAGTGAAATATCATATTATCAGTGAAATTTCTATTAAATTTCTGTGGGATCTCAGTGATTTCGACCAAAATTTCAGTGGAATTTCATTGAAATAACACTGAAAGAAAAGGTAGAAATTCAGTGAAATTTCAGTGGAATTTCATTGAAATAACACTGAAAGAAAAGGTAGAAATTCAGTGAAATTTCAGTGGAATTTCATTGAAATAACACTGAAAGAAAAGGTAGATTTTCAGTGAAATGTCATTTTCAGTGAAATGTCAGTGAAATTTCTGTGGGATCTCAGCAAAATTTCAACACAATAATAAAAGATCAAAATGTGATCGAAATTTCAGTGAGATTTCAGTGAAATAACAGTAATGACTGAAAGGTGAAATTTCAGTGCAAGGATATTCTTCAAAATTCCAGCTAAATGTCAAAAAGACACCAGGAATTGAGACTCTTACAAGAAAATGTTTATACATGTCATATTACAGCCAATAAATAACTAATTAATTACTTTTGTAAGACCACACCAACAGCAGAACAAGAAATAATTAAGATATAGTTTTGTTATTTTTTGCAATATTTATTTCACAAAATTATTCACACTTTTGAATTTTATTAAAAAAGCAATTAAATAAAAAGTTCATCTCATGATTTGGGAAGAATATCAATTCCTCTAAATTATGAAGAAAACAAAACTCTTGACTAATCTGCATAACGAGCATGTTGCATTTGTGTTTGTTTTGCAAGTGCCAACGGAGACTGACCAAACACAAACGGATCTTACTGAACCTGAAATAATGCGATATTTGGTGTTTTCACCAAATTTCACTGAAATTTTGGTCTGATTTTCAGTAGGGAGGTGTCTAAAAAGAATCGGAAGCTTGGTCAGGTACGTGATACAAGCCTTTTCTATAACCTTCTCTTAGACATGTTCCTCTTGGATGGGTCTGAAAAAAACATAACCTGGGATTGACCTGACGTTGGCCAATAAAATGGTAGAAACCCATTCTCCAGACTAAAACTTGGCCGGAGTTCAAAAAAGATTTTAAAAGGCACGACACACCTATACCATTAGGCAGGGTGTATTGAATTGATTGAATGTTCACGGACAGTGATCTTATGTACATGTAGGCCTATGTACATTGTACATGTATATACACATGTAGCATGAAACATGGTCGAACTGCTTGCACTACGTCTACGATCAGATAATTAACTGTTTGTTGTTGTTGTTGCTTATCAACCAATACAGGTGAACATTAATACCTGAACTACCTTGAACAAGCAGTGTGTTCTTGACCACCAATGCCATGAAGTGACTACATTCAGAATTTCACATACGTCAGGATCGACCAATTCAGTCAATATGCAATTATCTGTGTCCCATCTAAAAATATTACTGTATATACTCTTCTCAACAATAATTATAGGAGATTGAATGCACCACCAAAATCACTTGGCTACTTTTGCCAGATTAGTCCCTTTTTAGCATTGAATTTTAGACTCTGGAGCAAAAAATTGATAATACTTTTAGACTTTGATCTTATAAATTGCACATTATCCTATGGTATACATGTATCTATATTCAAGATGTTGAAATTTGTCCGTCATTTTTAACACACCTGGAAGTGACACTTGTTAAGGTTTAAACTTTTACAAATTTATTGACCAAGGTCACCTGCAAAATCTGCTAATTAGACCAGTTTCCTCCCCTTCTTTCCATGACAAAGCACAGGCTGCAGCATCAACCATTTTGTTGTTATTGCTCCTATAAATATAAACATAATTTGCTGCTTTTTGGCAGTCACTCTGTGCACACTTTGATCTGCACACAGTTCACTAACACGCAGGGCCTGTTTTTCAACAAGAAACTGATGCCGTCAGCATTCCAGCAAAATATAATTCCAGGAATCCAACAATTCCAGAAATCTGTATACAGATGATAGGTTTGAATTCCCATGGATTCATGCAGAGCTCTACTGCAGTATTATCTATTTGGATTCCAGTAAATCTTGATGAAAAGCAAGGCCTGAACACCCTAAACCTAATTGTGATCATGACCTAAAATATCTGGTGTTCCTGATTCGAACTGTCTATTAACAGGCCCGAGTTCCGCCGAGCAAAGTTCAGAACTAACACTTGAGTGTGGAACAGTGTACAACATGTAAATGTAGAAATACATGTAGGCTATCAGAATGCCCAGAATGCATCATTTTTCGAAAATTCAAATTTTTTGCAGAAGGGACATCTCCATTTTCAGTCTAATGAAGTACTTAAAAATAGAAATTGAGGCCTGATAGACATTGCATCCAGAATTGAAAAATTCCCGGCAGGGCCAGGCCCATGTCTTCCAAAACGTTACAGTCCTAGATTGCATCTAACAAACTTTTACGTTCATCTGAAAGTCTAGAAGTTTTCACAAAGCTACAAAATGCTGTCAAAATACACCATTTTACATCTCGAGTTCGAAAAAATCTCGAGAAAGAAATGGAATTAGGCCTCTGTCCCGTTTATATCTAGGATTTAGTATTCCAGTCTGTAACTGGATCATAGATTGAGTGCAAGAAAATTATGCTCTCAAAATTTGCCAGAACGCGCCATCTCACATCTAGATTTTCAAAAAAATTCTGGTTCCCCTAGCATTTTTGTTTTCAACACTCCACCAAAGTTCTTGAAATAAAAGTATTCCATCAAAATGCATCAGAAGGTATCATTTCACTAAATTTAGACTTAAAAACTCCCAGGAATATATGTTCCAATTCAGAAACTCATTTCATGCTTCTCTACCTCAGTTAAAAAAAAATATTTTCTCAAATTTCGGAAATATGCTGTGAAAATGTGCCAGAACAGTCATTTCACGTCTAAATTTTCCAAAAAATTCCCGACCAACCACACCTACACCTACTCTCTTCTACTCTCTCAGTTCAAATTCGAATGTAGAAATTGACTTGATGAAGACACTGATATTTTACCAGTAATTGGCTAGTGCTCTTTCGACTCGTTAGCTTTTATGACTTGAGTGAGTGAATAACGTTGCTTTCAACGATATTTCAGCTATATTGCGACGAACCAACTAAGCACCATCCAGCCAAGTTTCATTCCTGCTACATCAAAGAAGAAATCATTGAAGCAGCATGGAATCGGACACCCTCCATCCATCCTATAAAACATGGAGGACAGGACCCCAACATGGTGCAACAAAGACAAGTGATAGTACAGTGCTATAGACATAATGCATTGAAGCAACAGACACCCTTAGTTTTATGACTTGAAGCTGATATACATGTATACAGGTATCTATATTTAAGAACTGTATTGAATCATCGTGATCACACGTAAACTGATCCCGGATATGCCCTTTCTGTCTGTCTATTTTAGAGGACTACATGTACATGTATTAGAGAGAAGACTATTTGTTTGATGTCATGATCAGCATTATTCAGGAGCTGTAACAGAACTGAATTTCTGCTGAATTTGCTCACAGATACCGCTCTGACAGTAGACAGCAGTAGATATCATACCGCACGGTTTAGAAAGGTTTTCGGTTTATCTATGTGGTTTCGAATGTGGAATCAATTGTTATGTTTTTTCGTTTATTCATTTGTTCACCATCGTCAGTAATTGAGACTGATCTTCACAGCACTGTGACGTGTCAATTAGAAATTATTGACTTTTGTCAAGGAACATGTAGGATATGAACTCCATACCATTACTTAAGATTGGCTTCGAGCAGAGTTGTCAATTCAGAATATGTTTCCTTGTATTCCAAGTACGTACATAACAACATCACAGACAAATGAAACTGAGGAATGCCCTCCAGCTAAAAGCTAATGTTAGATTAGTGCGTACCTGAAGTCCAGTAATCAGAGATTCCTAGCATTACCTCCTCACCTGTCTACTAAGGCAAATATTGATTCATGCTATTGATCCGATTCCTCCTTAACATGCTAATTAATACTCAGATGATTTGTATGTTATATAACAATGCATGGCCATCAACTTTTCATGTTGATAGTTTTTTTGTTTTGTTTTTTTGTTTTTTTTTCTAGTTTGACGAGACAGTTGATTTTTTTAAATTCCAGTAGGATTTTCACCACTCACAAATAGTCTCTAAAATATCAAACAATTAATGCATACATAAAGCCTAGAATTTCCAATTTTCCCGGAAGATGCCCAGACCTCTACCTAACCAAATAGCACATGTTCCTATATACTTCACTCTTCTGGATTCGTGCTCCGCCTCCCAATATGCCCCCTTGGTAAACCCTGGTCACTGGCTCACAAAGTATTAATTAATTTAAGACACTAATTGTGATCTTTTTTTTTTCACTGTCATGATGTTAGTCAATGTGTACATGTACTGCAGCGTGGGTCCTATAATTAATATCATTCAGTTCCTGTTCATGCATATTAAAATGTCTATAATTAAACTTTCCTAATTAATTCGTCTGAATTAAATATGGTTTTGCCAGCCATCCGTCAATCAGTATAATTGCACTGCTTCTAAATTGCAAACAGAGATTGGGAAACTGCAATGTCTGTTCTAATATACAATACGCATTTTCATGAAGCTCTGAATAATGTAATAAACTGCAGTATAGCCTCTCATCACAGACAATCTCTCACGCAAATGATGTTACAGTAACATAATTTCATGCCCTGTTGAACATGAATAATAAGCTGTTTATCTTTTCCTGGATTAAAATCCCCAGATAATCATGCTGCTTTATCCCATTGTTCAGAAGTAAACCAAACTTTTGTTTTTTAGTTGGAAAATGTTTAAAGTACAAAATCCAGTACCATCTGATATATTTTTAAACATGATCACCAGACATTATGTAGCAGTATGTTCAAACTGGTCTATTATATTAATCAAACTGAATTATGTCATAATTTAAGTGATTAAAATCCCCGAAAAAAGGATGTTTAACAGGGTTATATGCAGATTTTTTTAACCAGAGTCCTTGTTTGAAATAAGTGTCCTTATTTGAAGAACAAAAATGCAATTTCCCAGATGTCTTCCACAAATTAATATAGCCCTGTAATGAATGACCTGTAATAGCTTGTCTACAATGTGGATGTACTGTTTGTAACCATGCAGTACTGGTGGTGATAACCCAACTACATATGTAAAAGAATTATAGTGTGGCTTTAACTTAATAATATACCAAGGTAATACAGACTACAGTATACATGTACCCTAACCTCAGACCACATTTTAGACAAAATAAAAAGAGATTTGTGATTCTTGTTACCTGACTGTCCCTATATATTATGGTGACCTGAAAATATTTTCCTACATTCAAGAAAAAAAAAGTATAAATACAGTCAGGTGTTATACAAATTTGTCAAACCTATATGCTCAAATACTACCAGTAAAAATAAAAAATCTTGCACTTTTCATCACAGATAATTAAATGGATTGTTTGTTAAACTCAATTAATTTTCAGCCAGACCATTATTCTAACAAAAAACAAGGATTATGTGCAACCCGGCAGCTCGCCTTTTGGGTATTGTCAATAACATGCAGCTTCGCATAAAGATTGAGCCCTTCAGGTTGCACGTCACTGGCAATGACAATACATATTGCAATAAAAATTTGACTTCTTTGTCAGTGATGTTGAAGTTGGATTGAAAGATGAACTATATTATAAAACTTGAAATAAAGATTACCTTTTTTTCCAAAAGTAAGCTTATGCATGTCATTATGAATACATGTACAATTGAAATTTGGTCTGAGATGTGAGTGTGAAATGCCTGGACAAATATGGTTCGTGCAAAAGCTTTAAATGTTAAATCATGACGAGGAATGGGATTTGATACCAAAATTGAAGGAAATGGTGTTCTTCATTAAAGGCGACACAAAATTCCAAACCACCAGGGGTTAATATTTAATATTGTACTTCTGAAATGAAATAATGTCATTAAACTATTAGTAATTACTATAAAGGAATATGTTGTAGTTGATTGGACGTGTTTGTGTATATATATGTAACAATGTACATTGCATCTCCTACCTAATAGGTTAGTATTGATATAAGAGATATATGCAGCTTCACAAAAAGATCGAGCCCTTCAGGATGGCACATCATTTGAGGTTGCACATCATTGGCAATGCACATCATTTAAAATAATAAATTTATTACAGGGCCTGATCTAGACTTTTAGTTTGGGCACCCTTACCTGGCGCAGAGTGTGATAAGTTATAGTGAAATAGGCCGCGATGTCACGGTGGGACTGTCGAAGCCCATGGAAGCTGTGGGAGTATTGAATGGTCTAAATACAGCCTGATAACTTAATATTTGGCAATAGTAATTGCATTAATATAGGTTTCAGCCTGTTCAGAGGGAATTTGCTAACAAAAATATTTTTTTTTTTTTTTTTTTTTTTTTCTCATTTGGGCGCCCAAATTCATGGCGCCCAAACCCGTTATAACGGGTTCAAAAACGGCCTGGATCAGGCCCTGTATTAAGAAATATGATTTCTATATTTAGTGATGTTGAGGTTGGATTGAAGGAGGAACTATATTATATAACTACCAATAAAGATTACATTTTTTTTCAAAAGTAAGCCTACACATCCCATTGCATAGATCTGATGAATACATGTTCATGTATAGTTAGGAACAATAGGTGTGCAATTTTGAGCACGTTCTTGGTGTAACTTTGTGTGATGATATGTGAACAAACAAAGCTAATAACAGTGCAATAGTAGGACTAAATCTATCATTTCCAGCATGCAATGCGACACTTGCACTGTGGTAAACCTTCACATTTGTATGCAAATAAAAGGATGCAATGACAAGTGTGTCCAATCATACAGTAATGCTCCATAATAATGTGCACGGGTAAAGACTGAGCTCACAAACTGATTCAAACTCACTTTTAATTAATATAGTAAGTTAAATGTGTGGACACAGATATGGTTGTGCAAAAGCTTCAGGGTCAACGAGAATTTGATAACAAAATTTAAGGAAATGGCGTCCTTCATTTAAGGCGACACGAAATTAAAAAGACAGGGGTTCGGTACTGCGGGATTCCCCCGCCAGTTATTTTGATATTGTACTTTTGAAATAAAATAATGTCACCAAACTATTAGTAAATACTATAAAGGAATATACTGTATGTGATTTGGTATGTATGACTGTATATACAATGTACACTGCATCTCATGCCTAATAAGAAGTAAAAATTATTCTAGGTCCAGCCTAAAAAAAAAAGATTAACCCAGAAAACTTTCTAAGTCCAGCCTAAACATAAAAACCTGACCGGACACCGACACCAACACTTTCCCCCTCTCTCTCTCTCCCAATACCTCGCCTACTTCGTATACGGCGAGCTAAAAAGGTAATCTTGTACATGTACGTGCCTACACAAATTCTTTTCAATGCTACCATAACCACATATGTTTTATTTGGCCTTACCTGTAATATTACTGCTCAAGGTCAAATTTGACAGCTCATCACTCTCTCAATGTACTGGCTGATTTAATACAGCTACCTTGACTTTGAACATTTTCATTTCATACCTGTGTGACAAGCTATCTGAGGGACTGTTCACCCACACTACAGCAAACATCAAAAGAATTGCAATGGCCAATAAAAGTGATCCACCTAGCTACAGTGGAATGCGAACTTGCGAAACACACATCTGCTGATGATGTATGCTGATTATGGTATACATGTACATGTATTATTACACTATATTGTGGACTATAGTCTATATACATTTAACTGAGTGAAACAGAAAACGAAAGTAAACTCAGATGTTCTGTCAGTTTTGCAAATTAAAAGTCACTACAATTGGAAAATTTCTAAATTCCTCATTGAAAGTCTGTCAATTAATAATCTACAGGTAAAAACCAAATTTCTGGCAATTTATAGATCTATAGACAACAACATATGTCATATTTGTTCTTCCCGTCTTTCAATTGTCAAAAAAGGTCAATATCAATTAGATTTCATAATGCATGACCATGGTTCTAATTTACTCTGATTCAGGCCAATTTCACGCAATTATTTATTTCCAATAATGAACTTGATAACAATTTGGGTGTTTACATGTAGGTAAATGTATAAGGTCTTTTAAACACATGTACATGCAGGATATTTCAAGAAACCATTTTTTAAATTTTAACATGTTTTAGAAGATGAGAAAAATCAGATCAATATGTTCACCTTGGAAATATACATGTATAGATAGCATGGGTTATATCATCTTCATGTTTCAGGTTAAATACTGTACTGCACTAATGTTCCTTCATTTCCCTTGAAATGAATGGGTTGAATTATTCAAACACATGTGATGAAAGACAGATGTAGCCAATCAAGATATGAGCTGAACAGCATCATGCAGTGAAGATTTTCTTTGATCTCCAAATATGACAAGCAATGACTGCATTGGATTTAAAGGGAAATGTTCACATCCTTTGAAGACCCAATCAAATCTGAATTCTGAAGTTCATACAGTGGCACAGTTTCTCCAATCTAGGTAAACCAAGATGGTTAATCAGGGGAATACCATACAGACGGAACTATGAAAAATCTGTGAAAATGTTCGCCGATATTCTAGGAGATAACCGTTAATAAGCCAATCATGACAATTTCTACCTTTTCACTTTGACAATGATTGACGCTGAGTTCACGGATGTTAACACCTTCGCACGGCATGCTCTTTTGCTATATTTCTACAGCCAGACTTTTCGGCGAGAGTAAACCCTCTGATGTTCACGCACACTGTCTGGAATGATATGCCATATTTGGACACTGTTTTCTGATAATGTTAGCTAATTGGTGCACATGCTACCATGTATAATTACTGTGGGCGTGATTTTGAAAAGTTTCACCATGCTAGCCACCTAATTGGCTAACAAATGCAGTTTGAAATTTGCACAGGATTTGTATACATGTAGCACTGAAGTCAGACATAACATTCCATGATATTATGTCTGAGTTTACTAAGATTGAGTTTCTCCTAATATGAATTAAGTAAGGAAAGTATATAGAGCTACATGTAGGACATCACAAAACCGTTTTTTTGAAGAGAAACGGTGTGATACATTGTATTCGGCCAACACGAGCACATGTAGGGTTCAACATGCTACCAATAATTCATATTCAAGTTAATTTCATATGAGCGTGAACCAATTTGAAAAAGTCCTGGTAAGTTTAGATATGCATGAAAGTAAATATATCATATGAAAATTCATGTTAAATGTGGTACTGTATATGCAACAGGTTACAACGAAATTCATCCAATTTAATTTTTAATCTTATTTTTTTTTTTCAGAACTCATGTAGATTCAGCAACAGATATGGTCATTATTACCCTGCAAACAGCCACTGCAAAATTGTGATCACCTGTGCTTGGCACAGACATATCAAAATATTCCTGGACATGAAGCTGCGCTATCGAAACCCCTCGGCTCTGAACCCCAGCTATTATAATGTAAGGGTGTCTCTACCAATTGATTGGCTTGTGGGAAGAAATATTTACCCCTGGTATTGTAAGTGTACTTTCTTTGAAAAAAAAAAAAGTTTTCCTCCCCTTAAATTAATTTGTTTCTGGAATAAATTGAAAGAGCTGTATCGATGTCTCACCAAAACAACAGTACACATGGCTAGATAAATACAGTACATGTATACTAAATGGCACATGTATGTCATTTTCAAAACAGATTTGCAAGCATTCTTCGCATTGTCTAAGAGAATAAATCAATAAATCAGTCATCCAATCAATAAATAAATCTGATAGTATACTAACATGATATAGAAATAATATGCAAACTTAACATAGGAATTAGTGGATTTTGTTAGACAAGGGGCATAACTCTGCAAATACTTTCTGACACGACTCATTTTCGATAGGCATCTAGTGTCATTTTCAAAACAGATTTGCAGGCATTCTTCGCATTGTGTAAGAGAATAAATCAGTCATCCAATCAATAAATAAATGTGATAGTATACAAACTTAACATGGGAATTAGTGGATTTTATTAGACAAGGGGCATAACTCTGCAAAATACTTTCTGACACGACTCATTTTCGATAGGCATCTAGTTCAGGTCAAGAGAAACAACTGTATCACGTTAGGATGTTGTATATGGAGCGGTTCTGAAATTATCACAATAACAAATCATAAATGGATTTTTATTTGTAAAAAGGGGCATAACTCTGCAAAATATTGTCCGAGATGACTCATTTTCGATAGGCTTCTGATTTACGTGAAGATAAATAGATGTAACACGTTTGGTTGCCATGCATGAAACGGTTCTGTAGATAACGGGCGTACGGACGGACGGACAGCCGTACATGATGACGACAATATCCCTAGGCCAAAGTTGGCCGAGGGGTAAAAAACCAGACCCCCTATATCACCGACTCACTGGCATGCTCCACATCGATTGGCCAGAGTGCAGGGGTAGTTAAGCAGGCATGGCTGCAGAGCAAATAGGAAGGCAAGCAGCAGGGCCTTGATTTTATTTCATATTTTACTACTGTTGCCATTCAAGAAGCATATCCTGTTGCCAAGAAGAAAAGTATTTAAGCCACAAGTGCTGGTGAGGCAAACACCCAAATATTGATCGTTGCATGTTAATAATAATATAATAATAATAATACTTTATTTACGGAGGGGATTCAATTAGTACAAAACCAATCTTCCTTGAGTCCCTCACACTCGCCCTTACACACAAGTCATTCACACACAAACAAAATAGGAAATGAAATAAAGTAAAATAGAGATGATACAGAAAATATGAACATACAAAAATACAGCAGAACTGAGTGGCATATGTATGTTGGTGCATGGTTTTCACAATTGGTCTCTTTGCAGGGCGTTGGGTTTCGAAACCACCGAGTCTCCCCGTACATGTCAGTTTCAATTTTGAATTCGGGTCTCGCATGAGCTAGCTCACAATATTCAGTGCGACTTCACTAAAATGTTATCAACGGGCCTCATTTCCTCAGCAAGTACATGTATGTTCTGACAATGGAAAGGATTTTCAGTCAAAGGGATACTGTGGTCTTCAACATACATGTACATGACATAGGGTAGGTCCCTAATCATTTTGGTTTAAATGTATATATATTACAATGTAGCTATATATCAGCTCTGTTAACAAGGTCAATGTCCGGGTGGAGCATACATGCATGTACAGGAACTTGTGCCTCAGGTGAAAATTGCTCAACAAAGAGAAATCACATCAACACTATTGTGTAGGCCTACTTGAGAATGCACCTATATACACCTAGATAGACCACTTGTGGTGTGGATAAAACAGGCCCAAAACCTGTTAAAACAGCTGGGATCATGTACCTTTTACATGATCTAACCTCAAAAACACCCAGTACTACTGACCAGTAGCAAATATTCAAGTTACTAACACATAATATGTTGAAAATTGTTGTTTTTTTTAAAATATGTCTAACTGTATTTATCATGTTAATGGTGTCTTTTTTTTCTCATCAGTTCATATTTTCATATAATGTCGGTATTTCATGGACAGCAAATGAAGTAGGCCTATGCAGAGCAGCTTTTGATTATGCATGTTCTCACTAACTTATTTAACTAGCTTATTTCTACGAAGTAGGCTCTCATTAATTTGCAAATTGTCCGGTAATGAGAAGAAGAAGAATGTTTATTGCACTCTTATGCCCGAAGGCTAAAGGCATATTACATATTAAAACACAAGAAGACATTTACAGCACAAGTTGAACAGATACATAAAAACATTAAACATCATTTGGCAAAGGGGATCACAAGTATTTGGACCTATTTTGACAATCTTACCAACTTAAGAAAGTGTCATCCTAAATATAATTGAATATAAATCTGGACTGGGACTAAGTTTGCTATATCAAAGTTGGAAGGGGTGACAACTGGACCTAAGTTGATAAACTGTTACAAACGTGCAAAGCATTCATGAATGAACTAAGATAAATGTATACTCCGAAGATTGAAGTCATGGTGGTACGTGATATGATACTATATTTCGGCTATAATTTATGCCATCATCAGGATCGTATGAGCACCTGTTGCATACAGAATATATATATACAGTGTGAAAACAATAGTATGACAAACAATAGTATGACAAAAAGAAAAGTATACAAATTGACCAATGATGACACAATACAAAGAGTCAGGACTGATATGTGCTCAGGTGAGTTCACTTAAAGACAATAAGGTCTTTTGAGGCTTTTAATCCATGATTTAACTCAGGAGATCTGGTTTTAATAGCTAGGGCTTCTTTGAATAACAATTCGTCCCAATGTTTAGCAGGCTATTATGCTATGAATTCATGAATGAATTTGGCTGTTGCAGTTATTACAGGTTGAATTGTAGATGACATTAACATAATAAGGCACGATATGTCTGCACCAATAGAAGCCCTTGGAATGAGTGAGCGAATGAGTCAGTCAGTCCATCCGAATCCTTTCGTCGGCAAAATAAGGAAAACCGTTGACATTAGAACCTTGATTTTTGGTGTGAACGTGTATTAGGGGACTGTTACCAGCAGGTTCTGAGCGGACCTACTTTTGATGAAAATTTGACCTACTTAGGTGACCTATAACATTATGCTTGGATCCCCAAGTCATCTTCCTCACCCTACTTCGTAGGTCCTGTGACGTTAGTCACACTACTCATGTTGCAGAGATACAATCACAATTAAATTCCAATCATTGATGGTCAGCCTCTACAATCATTAAAATAATGAAGAACTAATGGATCATCTGCATCATTATTTGAGACCATTTCAAGCCTGCAAAAATTACTACTCAGTCAGTGACTTGAGTAGCAGGGGGTGTCTTCGTTGATGTTGTTGTTGTTGTGATTATATATATATTTATTTTTTTGCAAGAATATATTTATTTCCCACCTTTCCATACACCACAATGACAGTAGATGTCATAAAAATGCTTTATATACGCCCTAAATCGATATACATACAAATGTACCCCTCCTCTACTAGATCTCCATCTCTAATAACAAGTGTGGTAACTTCTATGTTAAAGCCGTATACCGACTTTCGCCACGAATCCCGGTACACGGGTAATTCGGGTGTCTGCAGACAACCAACAGTAAGTGGATGAGCAGACGTGAACCATGGTGAAAACTCAACGGGCGAGGAGAATTCCATGAGGTAAGTTCTCCTGCATTCGAAGCTTTTCGGCCTCCATTTCAAAAGTCTTCGGAAGTCTTTTATCAGTTACTGGAAAACAGCCATATCGTGGAGAATGTATTGTGTACCGGGATTTGTTATTATAGATGGAGATCTAGTAGAGGAGGGGTAAATTGTAGATCGATTTAGGGCGTATATAAAGCATTTTTATGACATCTACTGTCATTGTGGTGTATGAAAGGGTGGGAAATAAATATATTCTTGCAAAAAAAATATATATATAATCACAACAACAACAACATCGACGAAGACACCCCCTGCTACTCAAGTCACTGTGTATTCAGTACATCAACTTATCACCCCCATTAGACGATATATGGAACATATCATGACTTTTTAACCAATGATCTCTGTATATGATGAGGGGCAATCTCATTCTGATTTGCAGGGAGTTTAAAAGAAAGGTCAGGTGCTTATTTTCAGGCTTGCTATATTCGATCACACCTGAGGGAAATTTCACTTCATGTTATTGAATGTTGGCAACAGAAAGTGAAAGTTGAATACATATATTGCTTAACGAGACTTATACCTGCATCTACATGTATACCAATTCCTGTTGATCACGGACAATTGATCATGATCATGTATTGATATTCTCTCAGCGTGCTTAACAAGACATTCCAATTGTGCCTGATAAGAATTGATCATGTATTGATTTGCCTTTAGCGTACTAAGCCAAACAGGAAGCTCTGTGTTGAACAGTAAGTGTTATTTTGTCTGCCAAGTAAAGAGGCTTCCTTGGCTCTACAGTTTTTGATCAATATGTTTTGTACATGTAAACTTGATATATAGCCAATTCCACAGTTTACTGTGAATACACCAGTCTTAGATCTGACGCTGATTCTCAGATTACCATAGGTATGATAAATAATGATAAACAAATCCAGTAGTCAATACCATGCAGAATGTACGAACAGAACTTTTGGCAATATATCGGATTGCCAATTATTCTCAGAGCAGTGAAATTCCCTGCAGTGTCTTTAATACGTACATGTAATCTGTGCTTTTTTATTCTGAAATTTCAAGGAAATCTATTCAGAATGAAAGAAGATCTCCAATACCTGTACCTCAATATTTGTTATTTTCAAAGCACAATGAAGTTGGGCATGTTGGCCTTACAATGTTTTAACATTGGCATCATAATTCAATATCCCTACGAAGTAAACTCTCATTTGCAAATTGTCTGGTAATGAGTGAGTGAGTCAGTCCATCCGAATCCTTTCGTCTGCAAAATAGGGAGAACCGTTGATATTAGAACCTTCATTTTTGGCATGAAGGTGCATTAGGGGACTGTTACCAGCAAGTTCTGAGCTGACCTACTTTTGATGAACATTTCTGGTGATTTTTGTTGAAAATCTCTGCTGATTCTGACTTGGGCAATGCCCATCTTAATATTGTGGGGGGGAGGGGGGATTTCCAAGAGTTCAGTTTGCGTAGGAGTCCTAATGCCTACCCTACTTCGTAGGTCTTGTGACATTAGTCACACTGCCATGTGCAAAATTGTCAGAGTGAAATACAAGCGTCGTCCAATCCATCATTAAATATTCAGCTGTAATCCATTAAAGAATTTCTGCATCCATAAGGCCTACATGTAGCTGTTCATTTTGGTCAATTTGACTCCTGTTTTACTTGGAATTTTTCATGAAGTCTCAGGGAAAAATGCACAAATATTATGATCAGATCTATGATGGACGAAATTTCACTGCTCTGAGAAAATTGGGTCCGACATATTGCCCGAAGTCCCGTTCCCTCGAAATGAGAGAAAGACAGTTAACTGATACATCATGCAACTTAAATTTTAAATGAACTAATTGTAGGCTTTATCAGTACATATGTGTACTTTCAAGCATTTCTCTGATTCACGGTTATATCTTCCAAATAATTATAATCATTAATGTTTATGTATAGATCTGTGATTCTGAGATTCTATGATTAGCAAATAAAATCAATTTGAATTTTGAACATAATACTTATAAGCTAACATACATGTGTGATCTGTAGTTATTCAAGAATCATCCTTGCCAGCAAGTGCATGATGTTGCTTGTCATCTGTTAGGACCGATACAACATGTGTACATAGTGGCTTGTATGTATGTATACATGTAGTTCTCCATCTAGAAATTGATCAGAGTGTTCCTCTTTATCAAACCATTGATCAAACCATTGATCAGAGTGTTCCTCTTTATCAAACCATTGATCAGAGTGTTCCTCTTTATCAAACCATTGATCAGAGTGTTCCTCTTTATCAAACCATTGATCAGAGTGTTCCTCTTTATCAAACCATTGATCAGAGTGTTCCTCTTTATCAAACCATTGATCAGTGTTAATTCCTCTTTATCAAACCATTGATCAGAGTGTTCCTCTTTATCAAACCATTGATCAGAGTGTTCCTCTTTATCAAACCATTGATCAGAGTGTTCCTCTTTATCAAACCATTGATCAGAGTGTTCCTCTTTATCAAACCATTGATCAGAGTGTTCCTCTTTATCAAACCATTGATCAGAGTGTTCCTCTTTATCAAACCATTGATCAGAGTGATTGATGTTCATTGATCTCTTTATCAAACAATGATCAGAGTGTTTGATTGATCAGTGTTAATTCCTCTTTATCAAACCATTGATCAGAGTGTTCCTCTTTATCAAACCATTGATCAGAGTGTTCCTCTTTATCAAACCATTGATCAGAGTGTTCCTCTTTATCAAACCATTGATCGAGTGTTCCTCTTTATCAAAACCATTGATCAGAGTGTTCCTCTTTATCAAACCATTGATCAGAGTGTTCCTCATCAAACCATTGTCAGATGTTCTCTTATCAAACCATTGATCAGAGTGTTCCTCTTTATCAAACCATTGATCAGAGTGTTCCTCTTTATCAAACCATTGATCAGAGTGTTCCTCTTTATCAAACCATTGATCAGAGTGTTCCTCTTTATCAAACCATTGATCAGAGTGTTCCTCTTTATCAAACCATTGATCAGAGTGTTCCTCTTTATCAAACCATTGATCAGAGTGTTCCTCTTTATCAAACCATTGATCAGAGTGTTCCTCTTTATCAAACCATTGATCAGAGTGTTCCTCTTTATCAAACCATTGATCAGAGTGTTCCTCTTTATCAAACCAATCAGCAAACTCAGACAGCTACATGTACATCTGGTTTGAGATTGAACGGATTTGAATTCCATCAAATGCTGCAGGAAACAATTCATTTGTTGTCAGTCCTGGAGAAACCTAGGTGCCAGTTACATGTAAAACAATTTTAAGAAGCGTTCTTCAGATTATTATATAGACATTTAAATAAGCCACATCGTAATCCCCGAAGTACCGCATATATTCATGCCTGGTGCGAGACTGAAGAGCAGGTTCACGCACATGCGTTTTTTCACGAGAGCCAAAAATGCTGGGGTATTTTGTTGGAGTGCCGGTTCAGTTCAAAAAAAATTGGCACATTATGTTGTTAGAATAATTTTATCATTTTAGTGCAAGAAACCTTCCCGAGATGGCGGCGTTGCTGTCTCTCATAAAAAATGCATGTGCATGCGTGAACCTGCCCTTCAGTCTCGCATCTGGCATGAATATAATGCGGTAATACGCGTAACTTCTGGGATTACGACGTGGCTTATTCAAAACAAACTTGGGAATGAAATGTACGAGAATTTAGGGTAAATGGGATTTACCTGGCATAAAGCCATCCCAGAACTTCTCTATTCTTTGATTTTCAAAAATGAACTGTACAGGTTGTACTTATATTTTGTTTTTAGGTAAATGAGATGAACAACCCTGGAAAAACTACAGGTTGTTTCACCCTTATGATACAATGTAATTGGTCTTGCTGTTGGTTTTTATTTGACTTAATTGATGATCCTGCAATTTGTCGAGGTTGTCCAAGCAATTTTCATCTGATTCAGGCAATTTGCCATGATTGTTCATGCAATCTGATTTGGTTGTCATGCAATATTTGCTGTGATCGTTCAGGCGATTTGCCATATTTGCTGTGATCGTTCAAGCAATTTGCCAAAATGGATGGATGTTCACACTGCTGTGCAAAAACTTGCTCATGGTACCATAATTTCAAACATACATTCATCATCAACATCTATATCTAACAACAACTCCAGGATTAAACTTATCAAAATGTCAAATGTCAATCGAGTCACATGGGAAATGTCAGAAATGAGTATACCTCTGCATTGAATTGTAAAGCAGAAATTTAAATTCAATTACCCAATAACTTTAATTATGGATCTAATTGCTGGAGGCGTATTTGGTACATGTGGAGTTTCTTATGTAACACATGTTGAGACTTGATTGTTCGTTGAACACTGAGTGGGGGTTGAGGAGAGGGGAGCGAGGTACATGCTTGTAACGCATTCATTTTAGGCAATTCATGGACAATCATACACATGTGAAAAAGGCAGCATACTCACAAATATGTCTGCTTTCTGTGCGGGATAGTAAAGTCTTATAAAACAGCCCGTTTCACTCATAACGTCGAGAATTCCCACGGTGTGCTCCCCCGTTCCCGACGGGGTGTGGCGCCGAACTTTCTTTCTCGACGACCGCTCGCTCCCCCACCTCCGGAACCGCTCCATTTTCCTCGCCGTTTCCTCACTTCCACGGCTTCCTGTACTTCTCCCAAATCCAAAAAAGTCTTGTCCGTTCGACAATCTCACGACCGACACACAGAAAACGGACTTTAGGAGCCAATCAACAGGTCATCTGGCGCAAAAATATCGGCAAAAGTTGAATTACCTTAAACTCTCTCTTTCGACACTCAGCTGTGCATGTCAGTCAACTCGCACTGGGCGGTAACCACAATAAACCCACCGAAGCCTCACTGATTGGCTGAAAATTTAACCTCTGACCTCCAGCCTTCGAACTCGCGCTTGTAGCGCAATTTTTATTGGTTGACCTCTGAACTCCATTCATTGACAAGCGTGTTTCTGTTTTCGCAAGAGAATAAGTGATGTTTGTCCAGATTTAGGCTATTTTTAGCTCAGCACACGGTGTAGTGATTTAATCAGAAGTACAGCAATTACGTCACCTGGCTTCATATTCGCGATAGGGAAAATTTCGCACATCCACTGAGCAAGATTGAAATAATGTTATTACTTGCATTATAAAATACCATGAAATTAATCTGTATGTTATGGTGGAATAGATACAGCCCAAAACTCTTTCATACCAGAGCCAAATGAAACAATTAATAAGCGTTTACTTTTGTGACCCCAGGAGGCGTCAGACCCGACAAATGGTGGGCATAATAACGCATAAACCGTTTTGAGGCTGTTCGATACAGGATAAGCTAGCAAAATGCAATCGTTTATTTTATGCATTGTATTCCCCACTTGCCCAAACTTCTTCTCTAATATTTCTGAAAAATTAACATATAGATCTATGAGGAAAATATGCCGAAAAGAGCGCAATCTCTTTATGAATCATGGGCGGGTTTGAACCTATTTTATATTTTAAGTGCGATCATGGGTGTGTAGGTATGTATATAGGTAGGTACTGAGTGAATTTTTCTTGTCTAAAAACGGCACCGATAGGGATAGGAATTACAGCCAACAGATCTGTTCTGCATGGACAACCTCTTTTCATCACATTCAACAGTATGGAAGAAAGCTAGCCGAGTATTTTTTTCTCTCTCTCTCTCTCTCGTGGTAAAATGCTCTCCGATTAGAGGTAGATATCAGGGGTGGGGTTGCCCATAGTACCGGTTTCAATTAAACACCGACAAAATTGACGTAGGTTTAGTCCGTCTAGAAGGAGGAAGTATAGTAATATTCCCTCCGCACTTCCTCGTATACGACAACCTTTCACCGGGGTGGGGGGAGGGGGGGGGGGGGTCGTATTAAAGTGAAGAGTCAATGTTAATTCAGTGTAGGCCCTACAGTATATGTGTCATAATGAGAATATTGAGATGTGTGTGGCGTTGTCATGGTTACACGGTCAGGACTATTAGATACTGGGCATATACCGGTAGTTCTGTTGGAGTACTGTATTATGCATATACGATACGTACCGGTTCCGTACATATATCACTCTACACAATAACTGGCTGATGCATGCAGTCTCAAACTTCAAAGGAGCGTCGTGTGCTGGTCTATGCTAATACATCAGCGTTCAATCTTAATAAATTAATATCCTATCAACGCTCCACAATCGCACATGTCGCTATATAGGATCTTACGTATTTCAATAGAATTTGGTGTTTTTGGGCGCTCATGCCATCATGGTCGAATCGGGACTAATCCACTTGCAGGGGAAGGGACATCTTCATTTTATCAAGCGAATTTCTACGTTCCCTCTTCGAAGTGCAAACGTAGAAATTAGCTTGATAAATGAAGATGAGAAGGGGAGATAGGGTCACCAGTCCATTATATCTACCCCGTATTATGGTGCCACAATGTCGAGTTCGCGGCAACGTGAAAAGACACCCCATCAGCGCGGCGTCTAAGTCGACTGAGTCAACCAAAATTCTCTATCATAATGTTCCCTTCAAAGCATGTAGTCCGTGGGCTACAAGGGGTCACCTTGCACCCCCCCTCCCCCACTACAGACCGAAACTATGTTTTTTATGTGCTCTAGAACATGTCAAATAAGAAACAACTTGTTAACAGTCGATAAACTGGGACTCACTACCCCTTTAATCACTTTGAAATTATCTCTGTGTTAATAAGTACGAATATTTACAAGATAGGGGCCTACTATCACTATTTGATGGGTATGACGTCACACAGGGACCATACATACAACAGTAGGAGTAGTAACGAAAGCCGGCGTTTTGGGGGTGCGTGAGGGTGTGCGATTGAGGGGCCATTCTTTGTCCGAATGCGTCGTGTGAGCTGTCAAAGTGAAGCCCTCGGTATGATCTGTGACGTCATTGGTGACGTCATCAGTAGGAGTAGTAGCCAAAATAGGCATTTTGAGGGTGTGAAGGAAGGTTTTGGGGTAGAGATGGACCATCCGTGGTCTAAATAGACCGTGTGGGGTGTCATCTTGTAACTCTCTGCATGTAGACGACGAATGGTATGGTTTTTGTTGGAAGTCGCATCGTGCTACTCATGCGCAGTTGAGCAGTAGTAACAAAAGGTGTCATTTTGGGCATGGTCACTGACATGTTTGGGCAATCAAGGAACCCATGTTTTGTCCAAATGGACAGGTTGGGGTATCCTAGCGAAGCTTACGTGGGATAGTCAGACAGGCGTGTTTTTTATTGGAATTCAGGCCAATCTGCTCATGCGCATTTGGGGTGTAGTAAGTAAAATGGTAATTCTGGAGGTGCGCAGGGGTATATCTGAGAGATTGCGGTCCTATATCTCATCCAAAGATGGAGTGTAGGGTGTCATCTTGAAGCTCTCGTGGTGTACACCACGACTTGAGGGATTTCCATGTCATCTGTGGCGTCGTTGGTGACGTCATCAGTACGAGTAGTAACGAAAGCGGCCATTTTAGGGGTGCGTAGTGGTGTGTTTGAGTGATTGAGGGACCATTTTTGGGACGTGTGGGGTATCATATTGAAGCTTTCGTGGAACAGCGTCCAACTGGTCCGGTGTGTCATAGAAGTAGGGGATATGGCTAGCATGCGCAGACAGCAAATAGTGAAAAAGGAGCACTGGAATGGAATTTTAGCCTCGAGGTGAACCATTCGTGGTCCGAATGGGTCGTGTGGGGTTTCATATAGCGAAGGGCTCGTAGGGCAGCGTCGGATTGGACTGGTGTGTAGCCTAGTATCATCGGTCTGCAAATGTGCAGTCTGACAGTAGTATAGAGCTCTTATCCAATCAGAAGCCGCCATTTGAGAAACTACAGAGCTCGGAGCTGTGGGATGGGTCGGTTGAGAACTTGGAGCTCGTAGCTCTTGAAGTCGGCGCTCTTGGAGCTCGGAGCTCTTGAGGTCGGAGCTTGGAGGTCTTGGAGATAGAAAGTGATGTCAATGCAGGCATGCGCACGTACCTGTGGTGCACCCTGTACATTATAGCCTGTAGCGGATATGGTATACCAGGATGCGTGCGATAATACCAGTCCAATCCGAAGCTACCCCACGAGCCCTTCACTACGAAACCCCACACAAACCATTCGGACCACGAATGGTCCACCTCGAGTCTAAAATCCCATTCAAGTGCCCCTTTTCCACTATTTGCTGTCTGCGCATGCTAGCCATATCTCCTACTTCTATGACACACCGAACCAGTCGGACGCTGTTCCACGAAAGCTTCGATATCATACCCCACACGTCCCACTCGGACCAAGAATGGTCCCTCAGTCTCTCAAACACACCACTACGCACCCCTAAAATGGCCGCTTTCTTTACCACTGGTACTGATGACGTCACCATTGACGTCACAGATGACATAGAAATCCCTCAAGTCGTGGTCTACATCACGAGAGCTTCAAGATGACACCCTACACTCCATCTTTGGATGAGATATATGACGTCAAT
>JAVTVY010011820.1:0-52522 GCA_036873755.1 Hanleya hanleyi | reverse complement strand
AGGCTATACATACAGCCTATAGGTTGTGACTGTACAAGTCAACAGCCTGTTGTCAGAAGTATACAGTACTTACCACTGTGAGAGATATTATTGTCTGCATGGACAGACATGTGCACATCAATATATACAGTATTGATGATATTCTCCAACTCAGATCTATAAATGGTGTTAGAATATCCACACGTAGTACATTACTCTGGTTGATATTCCTCCATTCCTTATACATATATATCTGATGTCTACATTTTCATAGAAGGGATTTCGTTATCTTTCGTTCACTGGCAGTCACTCAATATATCCTACAAAACCAACATTTATAGACAAATGAGCTTTTATATCAATTGAGAATGAATAATGAACCTAAAATATCCCTCAAATCAGCAGGTAAAATTTCACCTACCTGATGGAAAGACTCAAATTTACACTTGATTTTCAGCCTACCTACACTTTGGATGTGAAGTTTTCTCCTATCTTTTAACATGCGATTTCGGCACTTAACTCTGTTGCCAGAAATCAGCATGGTGAAGGACCCATGTTTTTCTGGCTAATGTCGATGTCAATACATGCAGCAAAAATATACATGTAAGCAAAGAATTTATATATGTTCACCAGGTTAATTTTTTCCTAAGATAGCATGCACATGTACGTTTTGATCTGGCTAGTAAAACTTGAATAAATGATTTACATTAATGTTGGCATGCTGTACATGGTAAATCATGTACTAATTCACTCACTTTTATTATATTTATTATATTTTAATCTCAATTTTGTGGACAATCATTCATTCTAATAAATTTGACCACCCTCTAAAACTATAACGAAGGTCAAAATAATGGATTGACTTCATACTTTTGGACCATTTTTAGCTCGCCGTATACGAAGTAGGCGAGGTATTGGGAGAGAGAGGGGGAAAGTGGCGGTGTCGGTGTCCGGTTAAGTTTTTATGTTTAGCACAACGTTAGACTCAAGCTGGAAGGTTAATGTTTTCTGTTTAGGATGGACATAGAATAATTTTGACTTCTTTTGGACTCTGAAAGTTTTCTGGGTTAATGTTTTCTGTTTAGGCTGGACTTAGAATAATTTTGACTTCTTTTGTACTCTGAAAGTTTTCTGGGTTAATGTTTTCTGTTTAGGCTGGACTTACAATAATTTACTGCTTGAAAAAAAAGGTAATCTTTATTTCAAGTTTTATAATATAGTTCATCTTTCAATCTAACTTCAACATCACTGACAAAGAAGTCAAATTTTTATAACAATATGTATTGTCATTGCCAGTGATGTGCAACCTGAAGGGCTCGATCTTTATGCGAAGCTGCATGTTATTGACAAAACCCAAAACGGCGAGCTGCCGGGTTACACATAACCCTTGTTACAATTTCCTGTTCTGATAAATTTGATCACCTGATTTTATTATTGTGAGATATTTCACTGGTTGTGATTGAATTATTATAGGATTTATCAAAATCTGGCTCTTAATAATTGAATGATCTATTTCATATACACCATGTAGATGTGAACATCTAATTTTTAGGATGATACATTGGAAATCAGAACAAATGCTTTTGTCTTGGTTGTTATTCATGCAAGCTTTTACATACATCTATTTTGAGAGGGAATGTGTGTCTTTGTCTATAGTCATGATCTATGCATCTATGGATGTTTGACTTTCATCCATATATATGTTAACAGTTTGACCAAACAGGTTACTGCACCTTACTTACAAAGAAAATTCTTACGGCATTGAATTGTGCATATCCTACTGTCAGCTATGCCCTCTGATTGCATTGAGGTTAGATATGTGGCGCATGGCTCTCGGCCAATCAGCATCGCCCATTATGAAACCGAGCGAAGTTGGCTTTAGGATTGCTCAGCTAAACGAAGAATCATTCTGTGTGCTCTTGTCAAATTGTTGAGTATAACTTGTTCATTTTCTCCTAAAATGGTAGATACTTCATGTAGGAAGCTATTGTCTGAGTCTTTGTGCAGCTGAAAAGGTTGAAGTCTAGACACATTGTTGTCCCCAGACTTGGCTGTTGTTTGCATTGTCTTGTGATTCTTACATGGAGTATGAACCCTTAAAATATACAGAATCTCTTGTAAATAGGTGCACACTTCCTGTGTTGATCATAATTGATGAAGGCTGAATGCATTATTTATCAATGCAGTCAGAGGGTGTTACACCGACAGTTTAGGGGGTTACATCCTCTGACAATGGGACATTGTAGAGCTGCAGTTCTCTTTCACCAAAGTTTCTTATTCCGCAGTATCGATGGTAGAATTTACAATTTATATGACCTGCTTTGCGAAGGATTTTTGTGTAAATAGCCATTTTTTGATGTATAGTTTTGCTATTGAGATGCCGATTTACTCATTTGGGTAAATTTATTTTTGATTTTTTCATACATTTTTGAAATGGTATTATTTTTTTAATCATGTAAAATGCAATTAAAATGTAACATCAGTTATTCCCAGTTAAGACCGCACTGTGGTGGTCTTGAGTGCTTGCTTTGCAAGTAGCAGCGACAGGTCCCAGGTTCCATCCCGGGCCCAGTCATACCAAAGACTTCAGAAATGGAACTTTAATCTTCCTCACTTGGTGCTCAGCAGAAAGAGGATAGATCAAGGACTGGTTGGCCCAGTGTCAGGACAATGTGACTGGGTCGTCGTTATTTGATTGTGAATGTTTTGAAAGCAACATTAAAATCCTGCTCACTCAGTATTCCCAGTTAAGAGGTCATGTCTTTTGACAAAATCCGAAGATGTTCATAAATATGATCGATGTAAATTTTTAATATTTGTTAATTTTCATGGTTTGGGATGAGGATGTTGTGGTTTGGACTGATAGAATAAAAACTTGAAATTGATTGTCATGGTGATATTCTTGTCATTCTGTGTGTACACTGTTACATGTAGGTACGTGGTGTGCAGTAACAAACTGTCCCTTCATCCTGTTGATGCTGCTGGTTCCTAAGAGTGATTTAAGTACTTTGCTGTAAAACACTGAGCAGTGCACTGACCGAATATAGCCCTGTGGGGCTCCTGTGGGTAATTGGGCACAACTAAATAGGCCTCAGCACCTCAGATAGTTTGTCACAAGAGATGACTAGCTGGGACACCCGTTGGATTCCTGGGTATGAAAGGGAATGACCTAGATCTCATGATATGACTGAAATATAGTTGAAAGCGACATTAAATCATATTCACTCAATCACCGAATATGATTGACCAATAAAATAACAATAATTTGTGCATTAACTGTTACTGTATATCCATGAAAGTTTATATGCAACATACAGTAATAAATTAGACAACATATATTAATATATTGCTGGTTGAAAATTTGGAGAATTGTACAACTACATGTATATAATTAAATATGATAAGTTAGAAAAGTAAGAGTATTTCATTGTACACATACACCATCGGCAATGGAACTCTCTACAGTCAGCCACAGGGGTTTGAGATGTCAGAGTTTAACCAATTGATACCCCCAGAATAAGTCATACGCAATATGGTTCGACTGCGCAACCAGAAGTGAAACTCTCTGTCGAGAATGCCAAGGGTTGGAGACTCTGAGATCTCGCTGAAGCCCATACCCATGGAACCATGGCAAAAGGACAATATGGGTTGACTGTGAATGCACAACCAAAAATGGAACTTTATTCTGAGAATAACTGGGTTGGGGACACCGGTGTTTCACCAAAGGAGAGAGTGGAAATCTCGACCGATAGATTTGTTTGCTCATGCACATACTCTTCAAGAACAGTGAAACCTGTGAATACAGACACCTGAGTAAACTGACCAACCTCTAAATACCAACATTATCCATGATCCCAATAATTGAATGTAAAATATTTTGAACCTTGATATAATCTGGTACCAAGCTTAATTAGCTTACACAGTATAGTGAAGAAATAATCGATTAAATGCCCGAGAAAGTCAAAGTTTAGGTGAATGGACTGCCTGAGATGAAGGATCAATGACAAGTCACAACTAATCACATGGCAGGATTAATTCAACCTCACATGGCCGAAAAGATACAAAAATGGCAGTGCCCTCTATTTTCCTCATAAAAGGGGTCCAATACATCCCTGACCGCAGTCGAATGCGCTAGCACATTTCCAAAGAATATAAGATAGCTATTTGGTGTGGTCTTCGGAGCTGATTGAAACAGGCTACTGGCGAAGCTGACGTTTCGATTGGTCAATTCTCGATTTGAAAAGGGAACCTTCCAAACAGAGGCTAATGAGTGACAAACCGCAGGTTCATTGTTTTATTTGCTGACTAGCCCGAAATGACAGAAAGGCTGTCATCACATCCTGTACCTTTAGCATATCTGAAACAATTAATTGGAAGACTGCGCTTTTGCTTGCATTCAGCGACAAAGCTAAACAGTTGCCATACGATCGCCTTAAGCTGTCACCCCTACATAGTTAGTAATAGGATCCGTTGTATCACACACTACGGCAGTTCCATTCACATGGATTATATTCATGCGAAACATAAACAAAAATCAATAACATATACTAGCAGTGAAACCAGTGTAGGTTATTGATGAAAAGCTCTTCGGAGATATTTTGTCCGTCCGAATTTCTTGTCCGCGCAATATCTCCGTTAATATTTTATGGACAGGATTGAAACTTGCACGGAATGTGGCCAGTGCCTCGTAGTTGTGCAGCGTAGAGTTTTTTCCGAGTTCCGGTATAATTTTCAAGAGTTATGGCCCTTTTTCTAAACTCTGTGAATGGGACTTGTCCGGGCTGGATCTTGGTTAATATTGTATGAACAAGTACGAAATTTGCATGATATGTGGTCAGTGCCCCACAGTTGTGCAGCGTAAAGTTTTTCCACATTTCACTTATATTTTCAAGAATTATGGCCCTTTGTTCTTGAATTCTCCGTGAATTGAGACTTGTCCGGGCTGGATCTCGGTTAATATTGTATGGACAATTATGAAATTTGCAGGATATGTGGTCAGTGCCCTGTGTGCAGCGTGAAGTTTCTCTGCTTTTAGTTATATTTTCAAGAGTTATGGCCCTTTGATTATCAAACCTTAGTGAATGGGATATACATGTATTTATTTGTCCAGGCTGGATCTCGGTCCATAACCGATGTGGACCAGGAAAATGGCTATATTATATGTTATTCTACATTCCAAAGCAGACAACATAGGTCCTGAAGTATGAAAGTGCTCCAAAAAGAGTGAATTGGGTGCAAAATTCAAAGTTCACTGATCACTTCATAATTTATTTTCACCACTATATACTCCCAAGGAATGTAGGTCTCATAACCAGGTCACATTTTTGGATCTGGCGAAAGCCCTGGCGACCATCTTGCATCGAAACATGGTATTATCACTTGTTGGTTGATACTTGGAATATGTATTATGTGAGGCATGGCAAAAAATAATTGTCCAAATTAGGCCTCCACCAACCAGTAAAGAACAGAACAGTGGCGGGGCAGTGTCTGATTAAAGTGGATTGGGGGGGGGGCATACAATCGAGCAATCTCTGATTGCTTCTTTCCTGTGTTATAGTGAGAGAAGAAGGTTTGTATTGGCGGAGTAATATGTACGATGAGAGCGTGTTAATGATAATTTCAATTGTGGCCAGTGCCTGTAGGCTAGACGATAGTCGTTCAGCTGATAGGCACTGTTCAGAGCCAAATGTATGTTTTCAGATGTGGAAACAAATGGGAAAAATATTCAAAAAACACTTACCGGACACGGGTGGATTTTTCTTTGAATTAGATTTAAACACTACGTTCATGGACTAGAAATTCCCTGGTACTATGCGTCATCAGATCTCACTCCTCCCTTTCCCGGGTCTCCTTTTGAGGATTCCAGCCTTTCTCTGCATGTATATCTCTATATCTCTTAAATTAAGCAGTATTCTACTCTGAAACACTGCAGAAGATTTGATCAAAACATCTGAACTGACTTCATGCCACCATTGTTTCCAAGGGTGTGTGCTTCCACAGGGGCCTCAGACCCACCCTTTATATTCTGTTAAACTAGCATAATCTTTGGGTTTGAAGTCAAAACCACCAGAAATATGTGTGATTATGGGTACCCTAGGATATAGATCTGATTCCAACTGTTGGGGCTCGAGGGAAAGATTTTTTTTTTTTTTTACAATTGCAGTTGTAATTGACATTGAGAATCATATTTAATTTTCCACGATGGGTAAAACATCTTGCATTGATCAGATGCAATACAAGACAACATGGATCTTGGAGAGTTTCTAAGCTCCACTGTACAAAATCAGGTCAGTCATTTTATATAATTTCAATAAAAGACAGTTTCAGAAAGACCCTGTAGACAAATAAGAAAAATAAAAAAAAAATGCAAAAAGTTTTGGGTAGGGTCCTTTTTGGTGGGTAGGTAGGGTTACTCCAAACACACACCTTTTAGATTTTGGCTTAATACAATACATGTATGTACTTGTAGCAGTTCATCTGCAAATTAGGTGGATGTTCCTAACAAATGACTTACTTTCAAATCTGACCAACAAGTGTAGGCAGAGTTTAGCTAGCCTGATAGTTGGCCAACACCTGGTGAGCCACAAGCAAATAAGTCCTACTTGTACTTGTACTGTTGGTGGAACTGTCTATTTGATCGATTGCTTGTGGAAATTGTACGTTATGTGCAAATATGTTGATTAGTTCAGGACTCTTGAGACTTTGGATGCCCAAACATTTTATGGAACCATTTACATGCTAGATACACCCCTGCTCAAGCATTCCATTGGATGTTGTGTACTCTCCATTGCATGTCCTCAAAAAGAAACTCCCGAGAACAAAATATCATGAAAAATGAACATTCATGGTTTATTAAAATACGTACTGAAAACTAGACATATACCGACAGTTCCCCTCCCCAATCAAATTTAATGGTAAACTCCTTCCAATAAATTAATTTTTAAATAAAACAGACATAATTTGTTGCCGGGGAGAATCTTTCCAGGGGGAAGTTTTTTTTGGGGGGGGGGGGACTTTTCCGTACCCCCCTCAAAAGTCTCCCCTCAATTTAATTTAACGCTCTCATCTGTGTATTTCGATTCGTAAAATGAACTTTTCCGAAATGCAAAAAAATGAAGGGATACTCTACATGGATATCTCCCTTGTTATTACAGGATCAACAGATGTTGTGCACAAAGTGTGACAGTGTTAACTGTGAGGGTGTTGTCGGTAGAAATACAGGTATGTACATGATGACTATGTATAATTCATGGTTTAACTAGTTTTTGCGAGAAAAAAATTCTCTTTTTTACACATATCTCTCTCAAAATTCCGCCGAAATAATGTTCTTGAAGATTGATTCAAAGAGTTGTTTCATATCTTGTTAAGGCTGCCGCTACGCGTGCAGCCGTATTGGATCAGCTTGGTCTCATGGGGGCCCAAATCGCTTTGTCCGCAAGATTGCGAAAAAACAAAGCTTACCGTCACAGGGCCAAATGTGGAGAAGATATTGAACTAGAAATTCGTAACAATTTGGGCTGTCTTAGATAAATGGAAGTCTGCCTTTCAAGCCCAAATTGTTCATATAAAATTCTGAACCGGAAGTTCAGAATCCAAAATCCAAAAAGAAAAACTGCACGGAAACGTCTTTGCGCATACTGCAAAATGGGCTCTCGCGAGACGTTCACGAGAGCTGCTTGGAAGTGATCTCCCATTATGTAAAAGATCTGCTCGTTGAGGGCGCTGTGGTAAGCGAATAAAGAACCTTGCTTGAAAGGCAAAACTAATGGATAAATAAAAAGAACTGCACTAGATTGACTGGCACGATCTGGCGCTTTCAGGCTATATTTCTATCGACTGTTCATGCCTGGCAACATCAATTCGATAACAAAACCAGAACAAGCGAAGTGATTCCTATATGTTATTGGGGAGAATTAAACTTTGTCACTAAGTATTTTAATCGGAAGAAAATCGTGCTTGCCAACACGGGCAGCTAACACATGAACGTTGCGTTGCCCGTGCCGATTTTGACTTGCTCCAGACACGCTAACGTAGCACTCGCTGATCTAGTGAAGGCAACAACAACACAATTATTTTGCTTGATTATTTGTCACGACAATTCAACATTTTCATTTGGGAACTCGACTTATCTCTTGAAGAATTCAATATTTATCCACTATAACACAATTTTTTTGCGCGTGTTTCGCGTGCATTTTCCCATCGATAAAAAACTCGATTGTTTGGGGCAAAACTCAATTTCAAAATTTCTCAAAAATTCAATTCTTCAAATTCAAGTTTTTATTCTGGGTTACCTGGATGAAAAAGTGGCTGTTACGATATTTAAGAAAATATCGTTCCAACAAATTTAATCTCATAATTGAACCTTTTGTTGACATGTTACACTGAAATCCCTAATAGTGGAACAGTCTGGTGAGAGAAATGAGCCCACCGAGTCAACATCCATCGATCTTGCTGAGGGCATTTTACGTTTCGCTTAACGCTGCCCTTAGCTTAACGCTATGATTTGGCATGTATTCCACACGGTGCCACCTCTCAGCTGCAAAGGACATATTTCTGGAGGGACATAATCCTGTTCGAAAGTTGTTCCTGAAGCATCAAGTCACATGCCCGCCGCATTTAAACGAGCCAATGAAATTATCTGTATTTAAATATTTTGACCTGGGCATCTCAGACATGTCAGTCTCACTTGAGTGCAGAGGCGTAAGACTGGGGGATTCTATGCGAGACAAAAACGAAGTTGTGCGAATCAGCTATTTTAGTTCTCACTCTAATGGAGCATGCTTCTTTGTTGTCCCCCGCTACTTAGTAGGGGGGGACTTAGAAACACCGGTGTCCGTAATTCCGTAAGATTTTCTTGTCCGGACAATAACTCGTGAACGATTCAACCGATCAACTTCAAACTTGGGGTGTGTCTTGACATTGGCCAGAGGACGGTTGGGATTGTTTTTCAGCAATGTGCGTAATCCAATATGGCCGCCGTCAGCCATTTTGGATTATAAGCAGTTCGATATTAGATTTTCTTGTCCGGACAATAACTCGTGAACGATTTAACCGATCAACTTCAAACTTGGGGTGTGCCTTGACATTGGTGAGAGGGCGGTTGGGATTGTTTTTCAGCAATGTGCGTAATCAAATATGGCCGCCGTCAGCCATTTTGGATTATAAGCAGTTGGATCTTAGATTTTGTTGTCCGGACAATAACTCGTGAACAATTTAACCGATCAACTTCAAACTTGGGGTATGCCTTGACATTGGTGAGAGGACGGTTGGGATTGTTTTTCAGCAATGTGCGTAATCTAATATGGCCGCCGTCAGCCATATTGGATTATAAGCAATTGGATCTTAGATTTTCTTGTCCGGACAATAACTCGTGAACGATTTAACCGATCAACTTCAAACTTGGGGTGTGCCTTGACATTGGTGAGAGGACGGTTGGGATTGTTTTTCAGCAATGTGCGTAATCAAATATGGCCGCCGTCAGCCATTTTGGATTATAAGCAGTTGGATCTTAGATTTTGTTGTCCGGACAATAACTCGTGAACAATTTAACCGATCAACTTCAAACTTGGGGTATGCCTTGACATTGGTGAGAGGACGGTTGGGATTGTTTTTCAGCAATGTGCGTAATCTAATATGGCCGCCGTCAGCCATATTGGATTATAAGCAATTGGATCTTAGATATTCTTGTCCGGACAATAACTCGTGAACGATTTAACCGATCAACTTCAAACTTTGGGTGTGCCTTGACATTGGTGAGAGGATGGTTGGGATTGTTTTTCAGCAATGTGCGTAATCTAATATGGCCGCCGTCAGCCATATTGGATTATAAGCAGTTGGATCTTGTCCGGACAATAACTCGAGAACGATTCAACCGATCTACTTCATATGTGGGGAGTGCCTTGACGTTGTTGAGAGGAGGATTGGAATTGTTTTTCAAGGACCGTGTGCTTGATCCAATATGGCCACCATCAGCCATACTGGATTTCATTGGATTTTAAGCAGTTTGATCTTGTCCGGACAATAACTGGAGTACGATTCAACTGATCTACTTCAAACTTGGGGAGTGCCTTGACATCGGTGAGAGGACGGTTGGGATTTTTTTTCAGCAATGTGCATAATCCAATATGGCTGCCGTCAGCCATATTGGATTATAAGCAGTTGGATCTTAGATTGTCTTGTCTGGACAACAACTCGTGAACGATTTAATCGATCAACTTCAAATTTGGGGTGTGCCTTGACATTGGTGAGAGGACGGTTGGGATTGTTTTTCAGCAATGTGTGTAATCTAATATGGCCGCCGTCAGCCATATTGGATTATAAGCAGTTGGATCTTGTCTGGACAATAACTCGAGAACGATTCAACCGATCTACTTCATACCTGGGGAGTGCCTTGACATTGTTGAGAGGAGGATTAGGATTGTTTTTCAAGGACGTGCTTAATCCAATATGGCCACCATCGGCCATACTGGATTTCATTGGATTTTAAGCAGTTTGATCTTGTCCGGACAATAGCTGGAGTACGATTCAACTGATCTACTTCAAACTTGGGGAGTCCCTTGACCTTAGTGAGAGGACAGTCATGTATTATGTTTTATGGATGTGCATAATCCAATATGGGTGCCATCCGCTGTATTAGATTATGTTAAGCTCATCAGCGATATCTTCATTTTCAAATCATACTCTTATCAATGATATGAGATATCATCGACAAAAAAAAATCGACCATAGAGGTCCATGGCCCCCGCAGCAGCAGCGCCAGTTATGGTGGATGTAATCCACCATAACTGGTGCTGCTAGCGGGGGACATGGACCTCTATGGTCGATTTTTTTTCTTAAGAAAAATTATATTACAAACGACCTTACCTATTTCAAAAAAATAAAATCGGCGACAGTTCACAGGAAAAATGATATGCTTTTTATTTTGTGATAGGAACATTTCGAGGTCCACCAAGGGATCATTTCTGGAGGTGTGTCTTCGTTTTATGAATGTGATTGCACCATTGTCGGATCTCACGGAACCAATCGGATGTGACTATTTGGGAAATGCCCTAATATACTCAGATATCACCCATTACTACATGGCTATGAGCAGAAGTTTCTACGTATGACCGTGCCATGCGTTAGGATGATGATCAACATCATGAAATGAGGACATTGATCTTGGCAATGCAGAGCTAGAGGAAAGAGATAAATCCGTCAGTGTCAACGTCTTCCGATCGAGAGAAAAAAACAACAAAAAATGTGTGTTCAAATTCTACAATGCCTGAAAAAAATGGAGAATCCAGTTGGAATACATGACAGTATGGTGATAAAAAAAAGTTTCAGTAGGGGTGACAAGCTGAAGTACCAGGAAGACAAGTAAAAAAATAGTTACTTCTGGACGGTAACTTTCAAAAACCTGAACGGATTCTTTGCAGATTTGGTATGTGGATAACTTGCCACAGGATATCACTCGAGATTGCTTTCCATGCTGGGTACTGAACGTTGAGGTTCCAAGCCAAATCAGTAGTTTCAACGTTGGTGGACTTCAGATGCTCTGATTTTCATTAAAATTTTCTCTGAAGCATCAAATTAATTAATGGAATAAATTATCAAATTATTGTACTTCGTACATTTCATCCTGTTATGACTGTCAAAGGTAACTAAAGCATTACACATAACACAACCTATACACATGATCAAATTTTGGGAAATAGGAAAAACTATGTATTTCTAAAGATCACAGTCAAACATCAAAACCATAAAATCACACAGATAACGGCAGCCTTTCGAAGTCCACGAGTTCTAGTTTTATTTGCATGAAATAGTATGGACCCTTCGAGAACATTGTTGATTTCGTCTTACGGTAAGTTCTTCAATAATTCAATCACAGGAAATAAAATTTCCCACCTTAAAATCAGGGGGTGATCAAATTTATTAGAGTGAGTGAATATGATTTAACATCCTTTCAACACTTTCAGTCATATCACGATGCTTGGTTCCCCTTTCCTTTTCAAACCCGGGAACCCCACGGGTGCTCCAGTTATTTGCCTCTTATGACATGCTTTCTGAGAGGCTGAGGCCCTTTCTTACCATGACCTGGGGTGTGCACAACACCCCAGGTCAATCCCCGGGAGCCCCACATGGCAAAATTTATTAGAACCTGAAATTGACAAAATGGCTCAAAATCATGCCGATAAGCCATATTTATTTTAATGGTTTTAGAGGGTGATCAAATTTATTGAAATGACTCCTTGAAATTTGTTTCACAAAATTGGGGAGGATTGAATTTCAATAAAGTGATTGAATTATTAGAGGATTTACCTTAAACAAAATAAAAAGTTTATTTCTGGCTTGAACACTTGAAATAATGATGCACATGGCTCAGAAAAATGTACATGCCTCTCAGAAACTAAAGATTTTTGTTTTTCTTTGCCTTGTCAATTCATTTCTGTAAGATTTGTGTGTTAGGCCTGGTACACACAAGCCAGTTTTCCATGACAAGTGAGACTTAATTTATGGAAGTCTGTAGTGGCCATTAATAGCTTGCTTACAAGCTTGTATTATAGACGATGACCATACCAGAGCAGGATATTGCGAAAGGCCATAACAGTCTTCCACAAATTTGGTCTCACTTGTCAAGGAAAACTGGCTCATGTGTACCAGGCATTAATGCTGGGTGTCATGTACAATGTTTGGTGGTCACTTAATCAGATCACCAATATTATATGTTAAATGCCTGTATAATGTTTTCCATGATTTGTAATTTATATTTTCAGCTGGAGAGTTTATCCCCTGTTCAGCATGTGATTCCATACCAGGCTCGTACAATGTAGTAAAAGTGGATGAAATTGTTGAGTATACAAAAACAGCGATACAAAGAATAGACGAGCTGAAGAAACAAATGGGTATGGAATAAAAATTGTGATAATTTTGCTGAAACCTGATAACGTAGGCCCCCTACATCCATGACAATAAAATCCCACTTCTATCCCTTGATGCAATGCAGGCCCCCAACGTCCATGACAATTAAATGGCTGGTGGGGTTCTTTCTACAATTCAATTAGCCTGTCACCTCCCTCATGTAACATGACATCAACTTAATTGCCAAGAGCAAGCTTTAATTTGGTGTATCGGGTTACATATAGGACTTCACGCCTTGCGGCACATGTACTTTGTATTAACAATGACAATTTAATTGGTTTCGTATTACATAAGATGTTAGATTCCTGGATGAATGAATACACAATTACTCCCTTGATTGAGAGAGAGATATAATATGTCACAAGGGTTTTTTTGGGACCATTTGCATAAAAAATCTACCAATATATCTCAATGTATTAGGTCGGTGGCTGAGCTCGGTGCTACTCTTTGGGCCATACATGATCTGATGTGAGGAGAATGTAGGGAAGTTGTACATGTGACATATCTAGCTAATATAGAAATTATGATGATTTGACATCAAGTTTAGTTGCTGCTCAATGTAGTTGATAACTTTCCTTGGTATATTGATTTTGTAACTTCTATAAGTCAGTCTCCCAACTTCACATCCAAGTGCTGAGATCTTTTGCGACAAGGTTTCAATGAATAATTCAATCACAGGAACTGCATCTTCTCACCCCAAAATATTAATTGGGGGTGATCAAATTTATGAGAACAGGAATTTCACAAACTGATGTCACTCTTATCGTAATCCCTCTAAAAATTCAATTACCCCCAAAATTCAATAGGCTTTTCTAATAAATTTGATCACCCTCTAAAGAAATAATGGATTATGTCCATTATTTTAAACCATTTTGTCAACTTCCTGTTCTGATAAATTTGATCACCCCCTAACTATATTGTGCAAAATTTCACTTCCTGTGATTGAATTATTAGAGGGTTTACCATATATTTAGGATGTGATCAAAATCATTAGGGTGACAGATAAAAATTTGGGGCTAAATCTGGGGGTGATTGGATGGTTGAATTAGGAGAGAGTCTAACATACCATTGTGATTTAGTTGTTCTGCATGGCTACCATATCTTCAACTCTTGTGAATGATTGTAAATAATTTTTCTATTCAAAAGATTTTAAAGAAGTCTTATCCCAGTGTGAAGAATGCCTGGAACGTCAGACTGCAATTCTCCATAGCAGTAACATTTATATGGTGAAATGTTTGGACCGAGCGTACGACGCCTGTGTGGAGATAGGAGAGTGGGATAAAGCCCTGAGTTACGGTCTCCAGACTCTGGCACCTTATCAGTAAGTACGCAGAATATACTGTCCCTCATGTTAAGGAGAGTGATCACTCTCCATCACTTGCCTGGTGCTTAATTCGGCAAGGCTTTGGTGTAAGACCTCCCATTGAAAAGGTAATATCCTGGACAAAAGACTGACAATACGACTTGCAGCAGATCCTTTGTCAATTATATTTCGTGAGTCTTACACCATACCATTGCCGTTAATTCCCCCCTGCCACAGGAGAGCTATAGATCACTCTCCTGAAAAGTGAAACTGTATCAGAGAGTAATACTCACAATCACTCTCGCAATACAGTGAATCACTCCCGTAATGCAGGGGGACAAAATATGTGACCACTAACATGAGGAGTGAGTGAGTAGTGGGGTTTAACGTCGTTTTCAACCTTGTTTCAGTCATTTCACGATGGTGCCTACATGTGCCAGAACACGAGAATGCTCACAGTTCCTATTACCCTGGACACTGATCAGCCCAGCCAGTACAGCACCCGGTCACCCATCCAAGTATTGACCGAGCTTAATGTTGCTTAACTTGGGTGATCTGACAAGAACCGGTGTGTCCAACGCTATAAACCGTACCTCCCAGTAACATGAAAAGAGATAGGGTGTCATGAGAACAAAAGGCAATTCCAAGAACTTCAGAATTGGGCTAGGGGGCATAACAGACCAGCCTTGTCAATGTATTATTTTGTATTTGAAGTTATCCATGGTCAAGGGAACATTTTCTATTGCAACATCAGGGAAATCATTGAAACCAAGCTTAATGTCCTTGTGGACGTCATGATGCTGTCCTCCTATCTGATCATTGCACATCTCAATATGACGTTACCACATGGCCAATACATTGTATGGATTTTTCCCTCCCCGATTCTTACTCTTTCTTTTTATACGTGTCGGGGGCGTATACTGGTTTCAGCTTGTCCGTCCGTCCGTCCGTACGGATGTCCGTACGTCCGTCCGTAACATTTCGTTTCCAGAGCATAACTTGACAACCGCCAGTTGGATTCCTCTCAAATTTGGTATGCAGCTACCATACCATGAGACCTTGCTTGGGATTGCGTTTGGCGCATGTGCGTCTACAGGTGGCGCCACCTAGGGTCATTCCGTAACATTTCGTTTCCGGAGCATAACTTGACAACCGCTACTTGGATTCCTCTCAAATTTGGTATGTAGCTACCTTACCATGAGACCTCGCTTGGGATTGCGTTTGGCGCATGTGCGTCTACAGGTGGCGCCACCTATGGTCAAAAGTTTCTCATGTCAGTCCGTAACATTTCGTTTCCGGAGCATAACTTGACAACCGCTACTTGGATTCCTTTCAAATTTGGTATGCAGCTGCCATACCATGAGACCTCGCTTGGGATTGCGTTTGGCGCATGTGCGTCTACAGGTGGCGCCACCTAGGGTCAAAAGTTTCTCAAGTCAGTTCGTAACATTTCGTTTCCGGAGCATAACTTGACAACCGCTACTTGGATTCCTCTCAAATTTGGTATGTAGCTACCTTACCATGAGACCTCGCTTGGGATTGCGTTTGGCGCATGTGCGTCTACAGGTGGCGCCACCTATGGTCAAAAGTTTCTCATGTCAGTCCGTAACATTTCGTTTCCGGAGCATAACTTGACAACCGCTACTTGGATTCCTTTCAAATTTGGTATGCAGCTGCCATACCATGAGACCTCGCTTGGGATTGCGTTTGGCGCATGTGCGTCTACAGGTGGCGCCACCTAGGGTCAAAAGTTTCTCAAGTCAGTTCGTAACATTTCGTTTCCGGAGCATAACTTGACAACCGCTACTTGGATGCCTCTCAAATTTGGTATGTAGCTACCTTACCATGAGACCTCGCTTGGGATTGCGTTTGGCGCATGTGCATCTACAGGTGGCGCCACCTAGGGTCAAAACTTTTTCTTGTCGGTCCGTAACATTTCGTTTCCGGAGCATAACTTGACAACAGCTAATTGGATTCCTCTACCTGTAGCTACCTTACCATGAGACCTTGCTTGGGATTGCGTTTGGCGCATGTGCGTCTACAGGTGGCGCCACCTATGGGCAGAATTTTCTCAGTTGGTCCGTAACATTCCATTTCTGGAGCATAACTTGACAACGGCTGATTAGATTCTTCTCAAATTTTGTATGTAGCTGCCATACCATGAGACCTAGCTCAGGATGTTGCATATGCGTCTACAGGTAGTAAGTTTAATATTTCACTTCCCATTTACTTCCTTTTCCTCTTCAATATGGTTATCCAGATGACAGTAATTCGCCTATCTGTTGCAACAGCCCATTTCAAGTCTACACGGTTCTAGTGGTAACAACAGTTAGGTAAAACACAATATGCCTGCATAACCCCATTCTCAACAATCATTATTAACATCAATTTTCTGAACAATCCATTAAACTCATCTGAGTATCGTCACGACACATGCATAGACAATCCGTTAACCGCACTCCAACCGAGCGAGGTCTCATTGTCAACTAGTTACATACTGTGCCGCCACTCATAACATGTATACTTATATTCCTCTACAAATACTCGTCAATTCCTATCAAATGTGCATCCGGGGGGTATCTTGTAAGCATGCTTACTGATGATTTCCACTGCCACAATCCCATTCAGCTTACTCGTGAAACGTTAACCACCCCCATGTATCTATGCCCTTACGGGGGGTATCTTGTAAGCAGCCTTACTGATCATTTTGATCAAATGTGTGCATCCCTCAGACTATGCTCTAGTTAAATCAAATTTCCTCTGTATACACCTATTGGTACCCCTACCTAATAATTCAATCACAAGAAGTAGAATTCCTACCATAAATCAGGAAGTGATCAAATTTATCAGGACTGGAAATTGAAGGAATGGTCCAACTCGTGTGAATAATTCATTATTATCCCCACTCCGCCATATATACCTGGGCGATATAGCGATAGCCACTGAAGTCTGTCCATCTGTCTGTCTGTCCATATTTCTCATCAATGCAACTCTTCATACACTTTGCATATGGTTTGCACGATACTTGGTGGATATTTTCGGCACAGTCTGGAGATGTTCATGTGCTCTTCCTGATGGTGGAGGATTATTCCCTACTGACTTATTGCCTTTTACAGTTCAAAGTACTGTAGATTAAATGATATAATCTTGTAAACACAACTCCTACTACACTTTTGATACAGTTCACACGATACTTGGTGGATATTATCATCAGATGCATTATCTGGAGATGTGCATGGGCTCGTCCCATTGACAGGATTTTTTCTTTAATACTGAGTTACTTCCTTCACACTTCAAAATACTGTAGATGAAATGATATCTTGTCAGCACTTGCAACTTCTACACTTCTGATGTAGTTCACAGGATACTTGGTGGATACTGATGGACAAGTCTGCAGTTACACATATCCTGTGATGTGATGTGCATGATATGCAAGTATTACATTGCACATAACTGATTTCCAACACACAGAAATGCAGCGGTTCTCCTTCTTGCCAGTTCACTGACACTGGAGTCGAGGGAAAAACCATGGCTCTCATTTCTTTGCTATTTTGATGATTTTAGAGGGTGATCATTATATTATTTCGAAGGACTGATTGAATTTAGTTTGCGAAATTGTTTGTGATTGAATTTTACTAGGGTGATTGAATGACCACAGCCTGTCTACAGATGCTTTTGTTGTTTTTTTTTGTGCAGGAAGTATTATCCTCCGTACAGCCCCAATGTTGGGATACAACTGATGAAGATTGGTAAACTGGAATTATATCTACAGAAAATACCAATGGCTCTTGAGCATCTACAACAGGTAAACTAGAATTATATCTACAGAAACTATCCACGGCTCTTGAGCATCTACAACAGGTAAACTGGAATTTTATCTACAGAAACTACCCACGGCTCTTGGGCATCTACAACAGGTAAACTGGAATCATATCTACAGAAAATACCCACGGCTCTTGAGCATCTACAACAGGTAAACTGGAATTATATCTACAGAAACTACCCGCTGCTCTTGGGCATCTACAACAGGTAAACTAGAATTATATCTACAGAAACTAGCCACGGCTCTTGAGCATCTGCAACAGGTAAACTGGAATTTTATCTACAGAAACTACCCACGGCTCTTGAGCATCTACAACAGGTAAACTGGAATTATATCTACAGAAACTACCCGCTGCTCTTGGGCATCTACAACAGGTAAACTAGAATTATATCTACAGAAACTATCCACGGCTCTTGAGCATCTGCAACAGGTAAACTGGAATTTTATCTACAGAAACTACCCGCAGCTCTTGGGCATCTTCAACAGGTAAACTGGAATCATATCTACAGAAAATACCCACAGCTCTTGGGCATCTACAACAGGTAAACTGGAATTATATCTACAGAAACTACCCACGGCTCTTGGGCATCTACAACAGGTAAACTAGAAATATATCTACAGAAACTACCCACGGCTCTTGAGCATCTATAACAGGTAAACTGGAATTATATCTACAGAAACTACCCACGGCTCTTGAGCATCTACAACAGGTAAACTGGAATTATATCTACAGAAACTACCCACGGCTCTTGAGCATCTACAACAGGTAAACTGGAATTATATCTACAGAAACTACCCAGGGCTCTTGGGCATCTACAACAGGTAAACTAGAAATATATCTACAGGAACTACCCACGGCTCTTGAGCATCTACAACAGGTAAACTGGAATTATATCTACAGAAACTACCCACGGCTCTTGAGCATCTACAACAGGTAAACTAGAAATATATCTACAGAAACTATCCACAGCTCTTGAGCATCTACAACAGGTAAACTAGAATTATATCTCCAGGAACTACCCATGGCTCTTGAGCATCTACAACAGGTAAACTGGAATCCTATCTACAGAAAATACCCACGGCTCTTGAGCATCTACAACAGGTAAACTGGAATTATATCTCCAGGAACTACCCATGGCTCTTGAGCATCTACAACAGGTAAACTGGAATTATATCTACAGAAACTACCCACGGCTCTTGAGCATCTACAACAGGTAAACTAGAATTATATCTCCAGGAACTACCCATGGCTCTTGAGCATCTACAACAGGTAAACTGTAAATATAACTACAGAAACTCCCCACGGCTCTTGAGCATCTACAACAGGTAAACTAGAATTATATCTCCAGGAACTACCCATGGCTCTTGAGCATCTACAACAGGTAAACTGTAAATATAACTACAGAAACTCCCCACGGCTCTTGAGCATCTACAACAGGTAAACTAGAATTATATCTCCAGGAAACCAAACAGTATGGCTCGTTATCTACAACAGTGAACTGGAATTATATCTCCAGGAACTACCCACGGCTCTTGAGCATCTACAACAGGTAAACTGGAATTATATCTCCAGGAACTACCCATGGCTCTTATACCTACAACAGGTAAACTGGAATTATATCTATAGAAACTACCCACGTTCTTGGAGCATCTACAACAGGTAAACTGGAATTATATCTCCAGGAACTACCCATGGCTCTTGAGCATCTACAACAGGTAAACTGGAATTATATCTCCAGGAACTACCCATGGCTCTTGAGCATCTACAACAGGTGAACTGGAATTATATCTCCAGGAACTACCCATGGCTCTTGAGCATCTACAACAGGTAAACTGGAATTATATCTCCAGGAACTACCCATGGCTCTTGAGCATCTACAACAGGTGAACTGGAATTATATCTCCAGGAACTACCCACGGCTCTTGAGCATCTACAACAGGTGAACTGGAATTATATCTCCAGGAACTACCCATGGCTCTTGAGCATCTACAACAGGTAAACTGGAATTATATCTCCAGGAACTACCCACGGCTCTTGAGCATCTACAACAGGTGAACTGGAATTATATCTCCAGGAACTACCCATGGCTCTTGAGCATCTACAACAGGTAAACTGGAATTATATCTATAGAAACTACCCACGGCTCTTGGGCATCTACAGCAGGTAAACTAGAATTATATCTCCAGGAACTACCCATGGCTCTTGAGCATCTACAACAGGTGAACTGGAATTATATCTCCAGGAACTACCCACGGCTCTTGAGCATCTAAAACAGGTAAACTGGAATTATATCTCCAGGAACTACCCATGGCTCTTGAGCATCTACAACAGGTAAACTGGAATTATATCTATAGAAACTACCCACGGCTCTTGGGCATCTACAACAGGTAAACTAGAATTATATCTCCAGGAACTACCCATGGCTCTTGAGCATCTACAACAGGTGAACTGGAATTATATCTCCAGGAACTACCCACGGCTCTTGAGCATCTAAAACAGGTAAACTGTAAATATAACTACAGAAACTCCCCACGGCTCTTGAGCATCTACAACAGGTAAACTAGAAATATATCTACAGAAACTATCCACAGCTCTTGAGCATCTACAACAGGTAAACTGGAATTATATCTACAGAAACTACCCACGGCTCTTGGGCATCTACAACAGGTAAACTAGAAATATATCTACAGGAACTACCCACGGCTCTTGAGCATCTACAACAGGTAACCTGGAATTATATCTCCAGGAACTACCCATGGCTCTTGAGCATCTACAACAGGTAAACTGGAATTATATCTATAGAAACTACCCACGGCTCTTGAGCATCTACAACAGGTAAACTGGAATTATATCTCCAGGAACTACCCATGGCTCTTGAGCATCTACAACAGGTGAACTGGAATTATATCTCCAGGAACTACCCATGGCTCTTGAGCATCTACAACAGGTAAACTGGAATTATATCTCCAGGAACTACCCATGGCTCTTGAGACATCTACAACAGGTAAACTGGAATTATATCTATAGAAATCTAATGCTCTTGCTACTCCACAACAGGTGAACTGGAATTATATCTCCAGGAACTACCCATGGCTCTTGAGCATCTACAACAGGTGAACTGGAATTATATCTCCAGGAACTACCCACGGCTCTTGAGCATCTACAACAGGTGAACTGGAATTATATCTCCAGGAACTACCCATGGCTCTTGAGCATCTACAACAGGTGAACTGGAATTATATCTCCAGGAACTACCCACGGCTCTTGAGCATCTACAACAGGTAAACTGGAATTATATCTCCAGGAACTACCCATGGCTCTTGAGCATCTACAACAGGTGAACTGGAATTATATCTCCAGGAACTACCCACGGCTCTTGAGCATCTACAACAGGTGAACTGGAATTATATCTCCAGGAACTACCCATGGCTCTTGAGCATCTACAACAGGTAAACTGGAATTATATCTATAGAAACTACCCACGGCTCTTGGGCATCTACAACAGGTAAACTAGAATTATATCTCCAGGAACTACCCATGGCTCTTGAGCATCTACAGCAGGTAAACTGTAAATATAACTACAGAAACTCCCCACGGCTCTTGAGCATCTACAACAGGTAAACTAGAAATATATCTACAGAAACTATCCACAGCTCTTGAGCATCTACAACAGGTAAACTGGAATTATATCTACAGAAACTACCCACGGCTCTTGGGCATCTACAACAGGTAAACTAGAAATATATCTACAGGAACTACCCACGGCTCTTGAGCATCTACAACAGGTAAACTGGAATTATATCTCCAGGAACTACCCATGGCTCTTGAGCATCTACAACAGGTAAACTGGAATTATATCTATAGAAACTACCCACGGCTCTTGAGCATCTACAACAGGTAAACTGGAATTATATCTCCAGGAACTACCCATGGCTCTTGAGCATCTACAACAGGTGAACTGGAATTATATCTCCAGGAACTACCCATGGCTCTTGAGCATCTACAACAGGTAAACTGGAATTATATCTCCAGGAACTACCCATGGCTCTTGAGCATCTACAACAGGTAAACTGGAATTATATCTATAGAAACTACCCACGGCTCTTGAGCATCTACAACAGGTAAACTGGAATTATATCCAGGAACTACCCATGGCTCTTGAGCATCTACAACAGGGAACTGGAATTATATCTCCAGGAACTACCCACGGCTCTTGAGCATCTACAACACAGGTGAACTGGAATTATATCTCCAGGAACTACCCATAGCTCTTGAGCATCTGCAACAGGTTGAACTGGAATTATATCTCCAGGAACTACCCATGGCTCTTGAGCATCTACAACAGGTGAACTGGAATTATATCTCCAGGAACTACCCATGGCTCTTGAGCATCTACAACAGGTAAACTGGAATTATATCTCCAGGAACTACCCATGGCTCTTGAGCATCTACAACAGGTGAACTGGAATTATATCTCCAGGAACTACCCATGGCTCTTGAGCATCTACAACAGGTAAACTGGAATTATATCTCCAGGAACTACCCATGGCTCTTGAGCATCTACAACAGGTGAACTGGAATTATATCTCCAGGAACTACCCACGGCTCTTGAGCATCTACAACAGGTGAACTGGAATTATATCTCCAGGAACTACCCATGGCTCTTGAGCATCTACAACAGGTAAACTGGAATTATATCTCCAGGAACTACCCACGGCTCTTGAGCATCTACAACAGGTGAACTGGAATTATATCTCCAGGAACTACCCATGGCTCTTGAGCATCTACAACAGGTAAACTGGAATTATATCTATAGAAACTACCCACGGCTCTTGGGCATCTACAACAGGTAAACTAGAATTATATCTCCAGGAACTACCCATGGCTCTTGAGCATCTACAACAGGTAAACTGTAAATATAACTACAGAAACTCCCCACGGCTCTTGAGCATCTACAACAGGTAAACTAGAAATATATCTACAGAAACTATCCACAGCTCTTGAGCATCTACAACAGGTAAACTGGAATTATATCTACAGAAACTACCCACGGCTCTTGGGCATCTACAACAGGTAAACTAGAATTATATCTACAGAAACTACCCACGGCTCTTGAGCATCTACAACAGGTAAACTGGAATTATATCTACAGAAACTACCCACGGCTCTTGAGCATCTACAACAGGTAAACTAGAAATATATCTACAGGAACTACCCATGGCTCTTGAGCATCTACAACAGGTGAACTGGAATTATATCTCCAGGAACTACCCACGGCTCTTGAGCATCTACAACAGGTGAACTGGAATTATATCTCCAGGAACTACCCATGGCTCTTGAGCATCTACAACAGGTAAACTGGAATTATATCTATAGAAACTACCCACGGCTCTTGAGCATCTACAACAGGTAAACTGGAATTATATCTCCAGGAACTACCCATGGCTCTTGAGCATCTACAACAGGTGAACTGGAATTATATCTCCAGGAACTACCCACGGCTCTTGAGCATCTACAACAGGTGAACTGGAATTATATCTCCAGGAACTACCCATGGCTCTTGAGCATCTACAACAGGTGAACTGGAATTATATCTCCAGGAACTACCCACGGCTCTTGAGCATTTACAACAGGTGAACTGGAATTATATCTCCAGGAACTACCCATGGCTCTTGAGCATCTACAACAGGTGAACTGGAATTATATCTCCAGGAACTACCCACGGCTCTTGAGCATCTACAACAGGTGAACTGGAATTATATCTCCAGGAACTACCCATGGCTCTTGAGCATCTACAACAGGCTGGAATTATATCTTGAGCATCTACAACAGGGAATTATATCTCCAGGAACTACCCATGGCTCTTGAGAAGGTTTTATCTACAGAAACTACCCACAGCTCTTGAGCATCTACAACAGGTAAACTAGAAATATATCTACAGAAACTATCCACAGCTCTTGAGCATCTACAACAGGTAAACTAGAATTATATCTCCAGGAACTACCCATGGCTCTTGAGCATCTACAACAGGTAAACTGGAATTATATCTACAGAAACTACCCACGGCTCTTGGGCATCTGCAACAGGTAAACTAGAAATATATCTACAGGAACTACCCACAGCTCTTGAGCATCTACAACAGGTAAACTAGAATTATATCTACATAAACTATCCATGGATCTTGAGCATCTACAACAGGTAAACTGGAATGATATTCACAGAAACTACCCGCGGCTCTTCAACATCTACAACAGGTGAACTAGAATTATTTCTAAAGAAACTACCTGTGGCTCTTCAACATTTACAACAGGTAAACAAATTATTTCTACAGAAACTACCCATGGCTCTTCTGCACCATCTTCAACAGGTGAACTGAAATTATATCCACAGAAACTACCCCTTTCCGAAGTCCATTCAAACTTACATGTATATGTGTCATTTCAGATGGACAAACACAATTTAAAAACTGTTTGTAATCATTTGTCTGCTTTTCTGAAATTGAAGTATTTTTTATTTTATTTTGCAAGAACTGTAACACATGGCCTGAAAACTAGCATCTCGTTTATGTTAAAGCAATGTTTATGGACTCAATTGGGGTTATTGGTACCAGACCACTATTAAAATAGTGCCGATCCGTTAACCCCTTTAGGCAACCTCTGCCAGAGAAGTGAATTGTTTTCAATATTTTTTCTAGTCTCTGTTGCGAGGAATAATTGAAGGCCAGTGGTGGGGGATTGGAGTATGATATGTGTTTGGTTCCACTGTGAGTTTGATTTTAACTCAAGGCCTAATAAGGAGTTGCTGAGAGGGACTATTTGGCTGCCTGTGCACCGCTTTCTGAAAGCAGAGAAAAAAGCCAAAATTGTGACGTAATTTGTACGAGCGTGCATAACTCAAAATTTCGATGGGTGACCCCCGTCAAGAAGCCTGTCCGGTTGTAGTACTTGAATAAAGGTACGTCTTGCCGAAATATGGGAGTCTAGACTTAATTAATCAATCGGGGAGATGCAATTACGTTAGCAGCTTTTAACATTGTCGTCAATGTAAATTTTAATAGTGGTCTGGACCCTATTCCACTCATGTTATACAGAGTTATCCCCCCTGATGTGATTTTTCTCTGGTTTCAGGCTGTGAGAATACTGGAGGTTACACATGGCAGGGATCATGATCTGTTTGGAGAGTTGAGGAGTTTGGTGGATCAGTGTCAGGAGGAGCTTAGAGTTCAACTGGAGAAATCACCAACTCCTTGAATAAATAGAATAATTATACCAGATTCGTTTGAAATATGTGCCATTTTACACGAGAAGACAACTTTCATCTGGTCAGGTGCTTGAAACGCTCTCTCGTGTTGGTGAAATCTGCGAGAGCTGTTGCATAACTCCCCTGGATTTTTGTTTTAAGAGACTAATGCGAGAATGATCACTTCTATTACTCTCCTGGAGAAATAGTTGGGAGAGTGATGGAGGGCGAGATTGACCGAGAATAGAATGTTGAATAGAAGCAGTTTAATGAATTTTCCTTCTAGTTTTCCGAGGCTGGCGAGAATAGTGGTAGATTGATTAGCTTCCATTCGTTCCAAGAAGGGAATATCCAGTAATAAGAGCAGACCAATTTGATACAACAGTTGGTTTTGGCAGTCTCTACTATTTAAGTAATATTTCCAAAGTGGGGCATCTTTGTGATGTCATATCACTTTTCTAGGTCAAACAACAGTCTCTCTTCAATGTGGGGTTCCCGGGTGTAAAAGGAATAGGACCCTACCCATGGGGTTCACATCGTGATATAACTCACTCAACATGGATGGAAAAGGAAGTTTACTGAAGGCACCAGAATCTTCACTTGTTTGGCCAATTGCCATGCTAAAACAATCTAACAAGCCGTGAAACTTTTATGTAGCATTAAAAAGTGGCTGTGAATATTTTATAGTTACCAGTAAATCCAATTTAAATGACCTTTGATGATAAGGGCAGGAGCCCGGTCTAGAATATTGGCTCAATCAGTATAAGTGTTCTAGGTCTTTCAGACCAGATAATGGACATGCTCTGCATGTTTTTTTTTGTGAGAGAGACCAGCAACCCCCCCCAACAACCTGGATGAAAGGCTGGACCCTGACAATCTGGACAAGGCTGGTTGAGTGACATGTAGTTCAAAAAGTCTCCAAGCAAACAGCATAACAAACATCATAACTGATAATATTTGCCTTACTTGTATATATATAACATCATTTATGTCTGTGCCTTATTTATTTGCTACCCAAATCTTTGTCTTCTGCATCTAAGGATTATATGTAACAACAGTCACTTTCACAATACCAATAACCCATGGTTTTCTGTCAAGTTATTGCTAATGGACAAAGGAATTTTTACAAGTTAACCCAATTATACTTCTACAAGCAGGAATCGTACAGCTGGAAGTACAATTTTCAAGGCCTTTTTCGAGATATCTTCAAGGTAATAGTTGTTTTCAAGGAATATTACTTCCAGCAAGGCCAAATACTGGTTTCAAATTTGGGTACCGACAGCAAAGGTAAATATGCACAAAATTATAAAGAAACCTTTAAAATAAGAAAGGTTTCAACCCCTAAACTTTCAAAAGAATGTAGATTTTAACAACAAAATCAGTAATTTGGGGGGGTTCTGGAATTTGGTCCTGTATATATGCCCAGCTATCCAGAAAAGTTTTTTGAATTACATATTCAGGAGTATGAATGTCCTGTCAACAAATAAATGGCTTCCCTCGTTCCTTCAAGTGGACTGTTTTTGGATGATTAAAGAATATATTGCTATGAATGAGGGGGTTAAGTTACAACTTGACAATTGAATTGACGGCAAAGGACAGGAACTCATATTTTCAAAGTCTTCAGAACAATTTTTCAAGGTCTTGAATTCTAAATAGTCATGCCCTGCTGCCCAATCCTTAATTTTTATATGTCCGTTGTGAGATGGGGTTGTTTAATGTGACAGCGAGTTCATGTAGAGTGATATCTTTTGAAGGATTATTGGTTTTCTGAATTCTGACCATATGTAACTGACCACGACCGGTTTGATTCTCATGATATTTTAAGAAGGCTCCGTGCTAGACTAGTAAAATTTTTGTTTCGAAGTTTCGGTCTTTGCAGTCAAAGGCTGGGATGGGACCATACGATACACGAGGTAGTGGGAATACAACTGCAACATACAGATACCCACTATTCTCGGCTTGTGATCGACTTACTCCTTCCAACACTGACAACGTACTAGCTTCACAATTTATGAGTTTTGAGAAATGGATGCAGTAGCATGGAATTGCAGAATGAAAATTAAAAAAGGCTGATTAAGTACTTTTCCACATGTAATAAATAATTTAAACAAAGGCACATATATATTGACAAGTTTTTATTATTTTGACTGGGTTTCAACGTGTGACAAAAAAAAAAAAACATGGGTAAAACAAGGAATACATCCACATATATATAAAACAATATAAACACATGGACAGTAAGTTCAACAAAAAGGCAAATATTGACTGGCCACAATTAAAAGTGAGTTAGAGTACATGCATTACCCTGGTCATCAGGTTCTATAATGGGGAAATGGTAATGAATTCAGAACATGATTTAGAACCATTTAGCCAGCCAGAAATCAAACAATGTACAGCTACTAATAATATACTATTGTAGCTTTTAGTGAACCGGTGTAGTCGTGATCATGTGACGGACTAGATTCTTATGCAGTCTTCAAACTGACCGTCGCCCATTCCAAAGTTAAGGAATTATGCTCTTCTATGAAACCAAAAACTTCAAATTCATTGCGAAAACTTTTTTCTTTTTTTTGCGAAATCGAGAGTACATTTTATACACTGCCATGGAATTGAAAAGATGATGCACCAATATAGGTCATTCAATGTAAAAAATCTTCATACTTTCTACTAACAAGATTTAGCCTAAGAGAAAGAGTTCCAGTAATTGGTGGCATCAATAAACAGGCCATGGCATGCTGTACATGAAATCAGTGAATACTACAGATTTTGACCCAATGTTGGTTCTATCCTTAATCAATCTTTTGATCATTGAGAAATTTGAATGATTTCAACCAGTTATTAAAAGAAATTCATTTCAAGATTGTCATTCCAAAAAACCTATCCTTCAACCCGGTCAAGATTGGGTCACTTTTCTTGGCCGACATCATTCATCCAGCCCTAAAACACCAATGAAAAGTTGCTTCAACTCGCATAGGATATCATATGGAGCTCATGGCAGAGGATATCAAGCTCGTGGCAGAGAATATCGAACTTGTGGCAAAGGATATCGAGTTCCTGGCCGAGGATATCGAGCTCACGGCAGAGATCAAGATCATGGCAGAAAATTGAGCTACTGGCAGGATATCGAGCTCGTGGCAGGTGATATCAAGCTCATGGCAGAGAATATCAAACTCATGGCAATGATCGACTAGCTCATCACTTAATGTTAGTACCCGACCGGTTTTGGTTCATACTTCATGTAAGAATCACGAGACAATGCATACATAGCCTGGGGACAACAATGTGTCTAAACCTGTGGCTTTTCAGCGACACAAAGACCCAGACAATAGTTCCTACATGAAGTATCGACCTAGGTTTTGTATTCAAACTAACCAGAAACTCAGTTGTAGCCCGGGCAATTATCATCCATTTTGGTAGCTTTAAAGCAGCAAATTAGTTCATGTTCGTCTGAAACATCAATGGATGAATCTGTAAAGGCAACACAATATACCACATTATACACGTCGGATTACAGGAGTGTTATCTCGGTCTCGGTCTCGGAAATATCAACCATCAAAAAGGATTAATATCAACAGTATCTCTATGCCATTGTGACTCTTTCAAACACATGATAAACAAAGGCATATGCCCAAAAATGTTTTGTCTATTTTACATTCTGTTCAATCATTGCCGAACTCGAATGATTCGCACACTGCCATTGGCGGAGGCGGCAAACTATGTTCGCAAGATCCCGAGTGCAGGGCCAAATCGAGAATTAAAAATAGAAAAGATTTTAGGACACGCATACATGAATGCACATGCATTTGTTGTTATCATCTGAAGGAAAGTTACACAATAGTTTTAAGATCTAACTGATATTATTTCTTACTGAGTGGATATAGGACATACAGAGAGACAATGGAGCGAAGTATATAACATGGTATAGTTTAAGGCAATCACAATTCACAGAGGTAACCGATATTCAGGACTGGATGTTGAAAAGAAATGTGAGCCGTTTTCAAGTTTCCATGAACTGCCAATTTGAGTTCATTTTGATAGCCTATGATCCGAGTTCCTTTTGTATAGCCCATGATCAGAGCTTACCTGAACTGCCAATCTGAGTTCCTTTTGGATAGCCTATGATCAAAGCTTACATGAACTGCCAATCTGAGTTCCTTTTGTATAGCCCATGATCAGAGCTTACCTGAACTGCCAATCTGAGTTCCTTTTGGATAGCCTATGATCAGAGCTTACCTGAACTGCCAATCTGAGTTCCTTTTGTATAGCCCATGATCAGAGCTTACCTGAACTGCCAATCTGAGTTCCTTTTGTATAGCCCATGATCAGAGCTTACCTGAACTGCCAATCTGAGTTCCTTTTGGGTAGCCCATGATCAGAGCTTAGATGAACTGCCAATCTGAGTTCCTTTTGGATAGCCCATGATCAGAGCTTACTTGAACTGCAGATCTGAGTTCATTTTGGATAACCTATGATCAGAGCTTTGTTGAACTGCCAATCCGAATTCCTTTTGGGTAGCCCATGATCAGAGGTTTGTTGAGCTGCCAATCTGAGTTCCTTTTGGATAGTCTATGATCAGAGCTTACCTGAACTGCCAATCCGAGTTCTTTTTGGACAGCCCATGATCAGAACTTACTTGAACTGCAGATCTTAGTTCATTTTGGATAGTCTATGATCAGAGCTTACTTGAACTGCCAATCTGAGTTCCTATTGTATTGCCCATGATCAGAGTTTACTTTATATCATCTGCCAATTTGAGTTGCTATTGGATAGCTTATTGACAACAAATCTAAGGGCATTTTTGATAGCCCACGATCAAAGCTTCCTTGAACTGCCAATCCGAGTTCCTTTTGGATAGCCCATGATCAAAGCTTACTTGAACTGCCAATCTGAGTTTCTTTTGTATAGCCTATGATCAGAGCTTACCTGAACCGCCAACCTGAGTTCCTTTTGTATAGCCCATGATCAGACTTTATATCATCTGCCAATTTGAGTTCCTTTTGGATAGCCCATGATCAGAGCTTACATGTACCTGAACTGCCAATCTGTTCCTTTTTGGATAGCCCATGATCAGAGCTTACATGTACCTGAACTGCCAATCTGAGTTCCTTTTTGGATAGTCCATGATCAGAGCTTACCTGAACTGCCAATCTGAGTTCCTTTTGGATAGTCCATGATCAGAGCTTACATGTACCTGAACTGCCAATCTGGGTTCCTTTTTGCATAGCCCATGATCCGAGCTTACATGTACATGAACTGCCAATCTGAGTTCCTTTTTGGATAGCCCATGATCAGAGTTTACATGTACCTGAACTGCCAATCTGAGTTCCTTTTTGGATAGCCCATGATCCGAGCTTACATGTACATGAACTGCCAATCTGAGTTCCTTTTTGGATAGCCCATGATCAGAGCTTACATGTACCTGAACTGCCAATCTGAGTTCCTTTTTGGATAGCCCATGATCCGAGCTTACATGTACATGAACTGCCAATCTGAGTTCCTTTTTGGATAGCCCATGATCAGAGCTTACATGTACCTGAACTGCCAATCTGAGTTCCTTTTTGGATAGTCCATGATCAGAGCTTACCTGAACTGCCAATCTGAGTTCCTTTTTGGATAGCCCATGATCAGAGCTTACATGTACCTGAACTGCCAATCTGAGTTCCTTTTGGATAGTCCATGATCAGAGATTACATGTACCTGAACTGCCAATCTGAGTTCCTCTTTGGATAGCCCATGATCAGAGCTTACATGTACCTGAACTGCCAATCTGAGTTCCTCTTTGGATAGTCCATGATCAGAGCTTACATGTACCTGAACTGCCAATCTGAGTTCCTTTTTGGATAGCCCATGATCAGAGCTTACATGTACCTGAACTGCCAATCTGAGTTCCTTTTTGGATAGCCCATGATCAGAGCTTACATGTACCTGAACTGCCAATCTGAGTTCCTCTTTGATAGCCCATGATCAGAGCTACATGTACCTGAACTGCCAATCTGAGTTCCTTTTGATAGCCCATGATCAGAGCTATGTACTTGAATCCACACCTGGGTTCCTTGCATAGCCCATGATCCGAAAGCCACACAGTGCATGGCAGAACTGCCAATCTGAGTTCCTTTTTGGATAGCCCATGATCAGAGTTTACATGTACCTGAACTGCCAATCTGAGTTCCTTTTTTGATAGCCCATGATCCCAGCTATGATGTAAGCATGAACTGCCAACTGTTCTTTGATAGCCCATGATCAGAGCCATACTGTACCTGAACTGCCAATCTGAGTTCTCTTTATAGCCCTATGATCCGGTGCCATAGCTGCAATAGCTTGAATCCGGCCAATCTGAGTCCTTTGGATAGCCTATGATCAGAGCTTACATGTACCTGAACTGCCAATCTGAGTTCCTCTTTGATAGCCCACAGACTGTGAGCTATACGTACCTGTGGAACTGCCAACTGAGCTCCTTTTGATAGCCTCCATGAGTCTCCGAGCTAGCATGTACATGAACTGCCAATCTGGAGTTCCTTCTTGGATAGCCCATGATCAGAGCTTACATGTACCTGAACCAAGCTAATCTGAGTTCCCTTCTTGGATAGCCCATGATCAGAGCTTACATGTGCCTGAACTGCCAATCGGAGTTCCTTTTTGGATAGCCCCATGATCAGCCACATGCCATGAACCAAGTTAATCTGAGTCTTTTTGGATAGTCCATGATCAGAGCTTACATGTACCTGAACTGCCAATCTGAGTTCCTTTTTGGATAGCCCATGATCAGAGCTTACATGTACCTGAACTGCCAATCTGAGTTCCTTTTTGGATAGCCCATGATCCGAGCTTACATGTACATGAACTGCCAATCTGAGTTCCTTTTTGGATAGCCCATGATCAGAGCTTACATGTACCTGAACTGCCAATCTGAGTTCCTCTTTGGATAGCCCATGATCAGAGCTTACATGTACATGAACTGCCAATCTGAGTTCCTTTTTGGATAGCCCATGATCAGAGCTTACATGTACCTGAACTGCCAATCTGAGTTCCTTTTTGGATAGCCCATGATCAGAGCGTACATGTACCTGAACTGCCAATCTGAGTTCCTTTTTGGATAGTCCATGATCAGAGCTTACATGTACCTGAACTGCCAATCTGAGTTCCTTTTTGGGTAGTTCATTTTCAGAGTTTACATGTACCTGAACTGCCAATCTGAGTTCCTTTTGGATAGCCCATGATTGGAGCTTACATGAACTGCCAATCTGAGTTCCTTTCGGTTAGCCCATGATCATCAGAGGTTACTTGAACTGCCAATCCAAGTTCTTTTTGTATAGCCCATGATTGGAGCTTACTTGAACTGCCAATCTGCATTCCTTTTATATAGCCCATGATCAGAGTTTACTTGAACTGCCAATCTGAGTTTATTCAGAGCCAATGATCAGAGCTTACCTATAACTGCCAATCTAAGTTCATTCAGAGCCCATGATCAGAGCTTAGTTGATCTCATCTGCCAATCCGGGTTCATTTGGAATACCTAATCAGAGATTTGAATTGCCAGTTTATTTTGGATAGCCCATGATGATGTGAGTTTTTTGGGGAAGCCTACAATAAGAACTTACTTTAATAGATAATCAGATTTCTTTTTGGATAGCCGGTCAGAAATTACTTAAAATGCCAATCAGTCAATTGTTCCTTTTTGGATAGCAAATCAGAATGAAGCTGAACTGCCAATCAGACTTGTGTTGGTCAATCCGAGCAATGCGAGTGAGTTCTTTAATACACTTCCGAGCATGCTGGTTGTTTTGTCCAGGACAGCATGTATTAGCAGTTGTTAAGCATATCAAATCCATGTATATAATATTAAAACTACATTTTAAACACAGTAATTCAAAATTCTTCAATCTGCATGCCACCTGTTAAATTTCGTGAGAAAATTATCAATCCAGAACAATTAATTATTGATCAGTTTTTGTGGGCGATAAATCAGTTTATATGTAGCTGTATAAAATTTCCAATCACTGTAGCATGATTATGGTTCAACATAAACGACAAACAAAATGGCTGCCAGTAACCACGTTAACACAATCCTATTAAAATGAGATCTACTTTGACTGAACATGAAGAAATTTGGCCAGAACATTGCTTTTCTCTGAATTATGAAATCTGATCTAAAAAATCCCCTCACAAAAAATAAAACTGAGCAATGAACAGGAAATATACACTTCAAACAACAGCACATATTAAGCACATTTCTGTTTTGCATATTCTGCAAATTTCAGGGACTTTTCTTAATACTACTTTTCCATCCATATTGTCTGTCAACTATTTTCCATTGCATATTTATGACAGTAATGCAAAAATAATCTCTTCACGTTCGATGCAAAATAATGAGTCACCAACAAATCTGTCCATACTCAAGCGAGTATCAAGGCAACATGGAAATAAAATCAGGATTGTCCACGACTTCATCGTTCAATTTCCAAACAGTTGAACCACTCCCATTAAGCATCTGGAAATTAAAGCACTGTTGATATCGAGAAGTGAGAAGCTTGGCTTCGTTGTCGTTGTTAAGCATTAAATCTATTCAGGTCAGCTTACTCCAGAAATGGTCGATCTCTTTCAAAGTATGTGGGGTGGGTCACAGTGAGTATGACAGCACGGAGCCGAGTTTGTTTGTCATTACCCCTAACCTGAAATTGACCATCTTGATCTCTTGACTTTCAAGAAGAGTAAAGAGTTGAAGAGTAACAAGGAACAGCTCTATTGACTGGCGAATACTGAAGAGTACTAGAGTACCGGCTCCTCAGGTGATGAATGAAAATGCCAGTTTGAAACGACTCTAAAATAGCAAACACTGGTAGATGTGATGACATATGCCATGTCTGTATTCGTTAAACTTATGGATCATTTAGGATCTGAAATTCCGAATGAAATTTCATGAATGAGAAAATTCGCTGATCCAGTGAGAGGGTGACTTCCAATGCTTGATTCTTCATTCAAAATATCTACTTAACATCGCTGTTTCAAGAATTCACTTTCGCGTAACTTGAGAATCCATCCTTAAAAACTGGGCGGTAGGTTCCAGCTCTTGCGTCACAAATATTTCATGTGTCGTATCACGATAAAACACCATTCACACACATTAATCAGCAGTGGGTCTGGCAGTGTGTCAACGCCAATGGAAGCCCGAAATGAAATCACAATATCACCAGGTAAAGGGAGACAACTGTTGTCAACATCAGTCAAATGACATCAAATTTGTTGGAGGCTGGAGAAAAGAAAAGAGAGCATCATGAGAATTTAATCCACAATTAAATAGTTAGGGTTAAAATGTAAATAACTCTGAAGGCATAATACAATAACCACCCACCCTTTGGTCACAATTCCGGGAATCATAACCCCGTCGCTATTTGACCGAAGGATATGACAGAATTTCTCTTTATGGTCAGCAACTTGAACATAAGAATGGACAAGAAACTTGGGATAAGCAGATGAACATACCCGTGGTTGGAATCGTTTGGTGGCCTCGCTAAGATATCTGCACCACATTAATGCCTGGGCTTGAGTGCCGGCGCGAAATTTGTACACGTTTCCTGAAAATACACAAGGGGGGAAATCCCAATAAATCTCGAGAAAACAATTGCAAGGTGGAATCGACTGTGGACTGGAATTCAAGAGGGAAATGAAACCAATTGCACATATTATTACATCAATTAGATATGACGAAACACATGAATAAAATGTCTGTATAAGAGCATTCACCATTCCGTAACATTTTAAATAAATAGGGTTGTTCTCCAAGATTTTCAAAAGTATGGTTTTGGTGAGTGACCCCCGCCTGAAAATGACAGCTGGTCACTTATTAGTCGGACATGCAAAATGGAGAACAGTAGCACTCCCATTGGTTGGTGCTGGTTGGCAATGCCTGCCAAACATCTTTCCCACTATGCCACACGCATGTAACTAAATGACCGGTCAGGATCAACAGAATACAATTCCACACCCTGTCACCTGACATCGCTCATGTAACACAACATTTCACACCAAATTTGGTGTGTTGGGTTACATATAGGACTTTAAATTCTTGTCATGTTAACTCGGCGATGGCATATTTCAGGATAACGGTTTTCATTCTTCTGACATCGATAAACAAGTGGGAATAAACAAGATAAAAGAGGAACTCAAATTTCATCTGATAGGGTCAATGGTTATGTGAGAATATTTCATTAGAGATCGGAGCAGAAGATTGCTTACCCTTCATAGGGTCTGTCAGTTGGAATGCGTCAGGCTGTAGAGGGTTATCTCCCATGACAACCATCCATCCCACTATGGACGCCATCTTACTGGGATTGGACTTGTACTGAAATATAGCAGAAACATAAACAATTTTCATTACTCATTTACATGCTCAAAGAAATCCAGTCGCTCATGCCCATAAAATCTGCAAGAGCAGTTGATCACTCTCCTAGATTTTGTTTTATGTGATTGATGTGGGACTCCAACATTAACCTTCATTGCACTGGCAGATGAGGAGAGTGATGAAAAGCTCTCCTTGAGAAAAATGTGAAAGAGTGATGGAGAGCAAGAGCAAGGTAACCCTTTGAACCCTAGAGTTTCCACGTCTATCAACCCGACCCTGAGCACCCCGCTAAAATAGAGATATAAATGACGATTTCGTCAGTATACATTATCTAAAGAGCGTTTGTCACCCCTAGAGTGGCAGAGGATACCTTTTGGACTTAAGCGACCAAACTATACCTGTGAAGCGTATACGACTTTAAACAAGATCGGCCTCTCGAGAAAAAGCATTATCCAAACAGCCCTCAAAAGCGGCCTCTAGGGTTCAAAGGGTTAAAACTGAGACACTGATAAATCTATCTTCTAAACCATTCTGGATACAAGTTCATGTATTTTTCACACAGAATTTTCTCAAAACAATTTTTGTGACAGTGTTAATACTTTGCAAAGAGGAGATAACTGGTACTCGTCTGTATTATGATATTATAATTCCTGAAATAAGTTGATTCACTGTTTATTAGCATCATCCCTGATGATAGCGCATTTTATACTTACATCTGATCTCTCGGAGCCCCGTAATGTCTTGGAAGGGTAGAATAATAAATTTGTGCCCCAAAGTGACACCCAGTACCGCGTCCACGATGAGACCTGGAAAACATCACAGTTCAATAATTAGCTCGTTTATGACTAGTTTATGCAGAGCTTTTCATGCATTCGGCAAACTTTTTAGTTTGGTTATGTTCTCATTTGTGTTCATTCATGTTCAAATAAATTTGAACGACCAGTTCTGTAAAATCTCTAGACGGTCTCTATCACTAATACAGACTTCAAATATTCTCATAACAGAAACAGTGATTGGCTGTTCGCAAATATAGGAAATATTTTTCATTGGTTGGGTTGGTCAAAGATGAGAAAGCTAAAGCTTCCCAAGTCCTTGTTCCTGGGCACGCCAGAGCAAGAGGCTATAAAGCCTTGAAGGGGATGCACAACACGTTTCGAACTGCAACATTTTGACAGTCAAATTTTATTCATATCTAAAGAATGAGTATGCCAAAGAACACCAAACTTGCATCACACATGCATGTGGTCAGGAAACAGAAGCCTATTGAAAATCAATGAGATTGACCTACAAATAGAGCAAACCTTGCATACATGTAGATGATATACCAATACTAATAGTGTCAAAAACAGTAATAAAATATAAAATTTGACTGCCGAAATGTTGCGGGCCGAAATGTCGCTCATCAAACTCTGACACTCCTTGAAGAAGCTTCATTTTATCAACCATGAAAAAATTACATGATGGAACATTTTCGTCAAATTTTAGTTTAGTCAGTGAAGTCATCTTATACTTACAGTGGGTTTTCTCCCTTCTTTGAGCAATGTTTTACGTTTAAGACAACCTTCACAGGAGAAACTTTGTTGGTACGGATTATTCGTCACTGTCTCTTCGGGGCTGACTGTGTGACTGCAGAGAAACGAGGAGATGTTAGGTTACAACTCTGATAAATATGTTGTAATAAATATTTAATGCAAAGTTTATATTTTCAATGCCAAGATTTCGTTTTCCAGAAAGTGGTATAAAAAGGATTAATTTTATCAGATTTCTTCTGAACTTCACCAGATCAGACTCGAGAGTACGGTAATTCCCCTAATAATTCGATCACCAGAAGTGCAGCAAAAATGGCATACATCTGGCAATATTCTTCATGGCACCAGCTACAAAGTGTTACATTTTGTCATTATATGACTTTTCTTCAATTTGAATGAAGAAAGGAAATGTTACTTTTTCTCTGTGTTTGAATAACAGAGTTGAAAAGTGAACTTCCTGTGATTGAATTATTAGGGGAATTACCGTAGACATATACAGATATCGCTCAGTATCTGATATCACTCCACAATAATTGAGATTCTCAAGCCATCTTATTGATGGTGTTGTAGGACCCAAATGTCAGTTTGACTTACTATTCCCCTGCTGGCCAGAATGTTGTTGGCTCACTGATCTCGACACTTTCTCGGTTTTCTGGGGATGAACAGAACAATCAAATTAAACACTATTATCGCTGTGGAATTTTGACACAAACCATTTTGATACTACAGATGAAACAAGACACTGAAACTTTACTACAAATGTAGAGAATGCTTTTGGAGATGTCTGTTAATTGGATCAATACCTTACATGCCTTTCCAAATAAAACTTTTTACTTTGATGACAAAATATGAGAATTTTTATTGCTCTTGTTTTTTCACTGCATGGTTGACATGTGATGAAGGATATTGGAGGAAATTTACAGAAATACAGAAAATTTATGATTTTCAGGTGAATGTTTGTTGACAAGATATCCTGATTGCAATATTCAACCTCGTCTATCGACGGGTGTATAAAAACAAGAGATTGAACAACGATGCTCAACTTACCGACATATTTACTACAGACAGAGCTTTCGCTTGAGCCACATGGTGATTCCTCTAAGACGCTGTCGTCTAAGAGATGGCGTATACCCTGTACATATGGCGCCGTCGTCTTAGAGGGAAGACTATACGTTCTCTCAGCTGGATGGGTGCAACTCATAAAGCTGGAAAAATTTAGGGACAACATATAAGTTTTTGTGAATTAGAAATTGAGAAGCTGTTATGACTGAGAAAGTTTATGTAAAGAAATCTACGGTAATTTCTCTAATAATTCAATCACTATTAACCTAGCGGTTACCCAAAACGAAAGACGCATAACCGAATATTCGTTCGCCTAAATTATGGCCCAAACTCTGTGTCACGATGACATAATTTTAATAATAATTTCCTGTTCTAACCTGAAAATCATTTCCGATCGAAGCATGGGCTGTACTTACGAGTGATTCGAACTTCACACACAAGAGCCCCTGTCGAGGGGAGATAATTGAACGCAAAACCCATGTGCGTTTTCATTCACTCTCTGATACTTAGATAATATACAGCCCAGGTGTATATACCGCTGTGTGGGATTATATGAACAGGGTAAAAGTTTCTCAACTTCCTCTCACCTGACTGCGCGTTGTGTCCTGGTTATGGGGCCCTAACCAAGACGCAATATCATAAGTGTGCGGCCCGAAACCAGCGTGATGCCGACAGACGAAAACGAAAGTGAATGACAGAGAAACTTTCCATTCAACTGTTTTAAGATTAAAACGTGTGTATGGGAATTTAATTTGAGATAATATTTTAGAAATAGAGGTCACAATTCCAATGATAGAAGTCTGCCAGTCACACAAAATTGGACTCTCTATGCAACACGTGGTAATGACGAAAATTGGTCACCGGGTAATGATTTTTCTTTGCCAGCGGCAAGGGCACCGGAAGCCAACGACTGTGTGCGTAGATAGCAACAGCAATTTTCATTGAATGAACTCCAGTCAAAAACCAATGCCTAACCACAACAAAACTCATTGGCATAACCTATCTGCTTAACCTTTTTGGATAACCTATAGGTTATGCAGTTCAGAAACGGGGGAACTAACTATGGGTTACCTAGGGTCAATTTCACATAACCTATTTTCAGGTTAAGTAAACTTTTCAAATTTTAGGGCCTGACTATGGAAATTCAATCGTCCCATATTTTGTGATCGATATTCAATCAGTCAGTCCAAAAAATTTGACCACATCATCTAACATCTTTAAAATAATAAGAATAATGGATTATCTGCAATTAAATGAACCATTTTTCCAACTTTCTGTTCTAATAAATTGTATTCCACTCCCCCCCCCTCCCCCGATATTATGGTGGGAAATTTCACTTCCTGTGATTGAATCATTAGAGGAATAAAGTGGACAAGATTTTTTTGTTGATATCTCTCGCATTAAAGTAATGCAATTTAAAAACAATTGTAAGTAAAACTGAAGTTTTAAAAAGATAAAGCCCAATATTGTGCCTTACCATACGTCTATCAAAGTAGGCCTACCAAACAATTCTGTAAATAACGTAAAGGCTGTTCCAGAAAAAAAGTACACTGGATGGGGGAAGATTATTCAGTTCTATGGTATACGTGTGGTGGGTGGTATACAGTCATTTAACAAGGAAGATTAGATAAAACGTATACATATGGTTGGTTGGGGGACAGTAACACTTGTGTTTCTCCCACCTCATCTACCTTTTCCTGAAACAACCGAAAGGCGACTTACTTTGCACTTAAACTTCGTGCTTTTCTGTGACCAGGTATGAATCTTGTGGGTGCTGGCACCCCCCGGGGTTCTGTCTTAGGGGAGGCGGGGGCCAGTTTAGAGACATCCTCCCTGGAGCTCGACGGAGACTGATTGGACGAGGCTGGTGGCTCAATCCTCAACGATAATCTACAACGATATTACGACAGCTTGGTCAATTTTACAATAAAAATAATTTCACATCAGAAAATATTTCTGATCAAAAATCATTTGAACAGATTTTCATATGGACATATACATGTGAAGACATTGCATGCTCATTTAAACAAACCAGAAATGTCAGAGGAAATTTTTATTAATTGGCTATCATTAGAAGATAATTTTATTAATTAACAGCAAATTAATTAATATCTTGCATCATATTATTATTGTTACTTAGATTGTAGATTCAACAATAATGAATCCAAGACAATTGTATACATACATGTGTACATGCATATAATTTAGCAATTTTAATCCCATTTCTCCTGCAAAAAAAAAAAAAAAAGAGAAACAGCTTGAGAAATATTGACTGCAAACTTGGCAGGCTAAAGGTACCAACAGTCAATCATTAGACTCGCTATGGTGTAAATCTATTCCTCGTCAAGAGGGGATATTCCTGGCAACAGATGCCGCCTTCCTCCACCACATCAAACGTGGCGTACAAATAACTTGGCACCATGTTGTGGCGTAACCAACCATTACTTCACAGTTCCTTGTTGACTTAAAGGGACGGGGAGATGTTTATTTAGCGTTACCCCAAGATACCGTTACAAAATTCCTGATCGGCAACAACTTGGTTGCCATAACAACAGGAGTGAAAAAGTGAAGCCAATATTTTTTTCTAGCCTATAATTTTCTCTCTCAACATGTTATAACATTTGCCTTAAATCATCCACAGGTTAGCAGCAGATCTTGTTATAACTCGGAGTACATGTCAATGACCATGTACAATTTGAAGGTGGGGTCAAATCTCTATCATTGAATGAACAAAAATACCCCCCAATGACTTTATCAGACCCGCTAGCCTCCTTATCAGATTGTACCTAGTATATATGGCACAGGGTACCAACTCACACAAGTACATGTAAATGTTTAAATAGCATAACCCACATAGCATCATCTCAATTCATAGAATCTCAAAGTACTACAGGGTACAAATTCAAATTTAGTTCAAATCATCTTGCCAAATCCACACAAAATGAAGCTTTTTAATTCATGCATGTATACATGTATAATGCATCCTTTCATGCCAGAATTTTTGTTTACTTCCTCGGATGTTATTGCGCATACATGTTTTATTTTGGGATATTCTAAAAAAAATTGTCTCTCTACATATAAAACTGATTTATTTTTTTGTGCATTTTGGGACTAAGCCATAATTTTAGCAAAGCATCGACTCAGAGTTAAACCTTAATTCTCTCTCTCTCCCTCTCTGAGTGAATAATATTAATTAAAACTTTTTTTACCACATCTCAGTAACAACTTAAAAAAGAAAGAAAAGACCCAGAGCAACTTGTGATTGCCAAGGAGATGTATCCCCATGTCAGATGACTACATGTATATAATTACAAAGATTTCTGGTTTAAATAGCCGAATGAACTACAAGTTATCAAACACACATGTCTTGCCAACAACAGAACACCCAATAAATTTCCCCAAAATAAACCAGCTATGTAATAAACAGACAGCTGCAGTTATCTTATAACAAGGTCTTCCTGTATCAAAAAGTGGCCATGCAAATATCTTTGGAGTTTTTATAGGCAGAGAAAAGTAATGCCAGCCAGCTATCAGAAGACAGAAATTCTCACTTTTCTGTTTTTAGAGTAAAAAAGGAAAACTTGGCACAGAATAATGAACCAGATAATTGTGATCAAAACCAGATATCACAGTACTCATCTCAACAAGAATATAGTCTAAAAATAGTGAATATCCACTTATAACATGTTCCCATATGACAAAGACATGTAATCTAGAATTTGAGAACCGAAATTCTGAACCACTTTACCCATACAGTTATCTACATATCTGTTAAAGTTTGAACACACAATAAATCTGAAGTGACGGTTAGGCATCCTGAAATATTGCTTATTCATCAAAACAAAATACATGCACTAATTTTTCCGCCTGGGGAAATTTGTTTATGACCCATTCCTCATTTTATTAAGTTTGACAAAAATTAGCTAGACTGGAAATGACCAAACTCAATCACTTGTTTTGAGAAAATGCAAAGGATTATCCGAATAATATATTTATCTTTTCAAAAGAACAATTAATAAACATATATTTGGGGTGGGGGGGGCTTTTACCTGGACTACTCGGGGAGGGGTGGGGCAGGAGAGAGATCTAAAGTTCAGTTTATGTTTAATGTAGGTACCGGATGTGGGTTTTCATAGCATAGCATCCTGTGATAGCTATGTGGGGTAGTTTATATTTTTGTTTCTATACAGATAAACTATTCTGCACTGTATTGCTTCGAGCTGAAAGCAACAGCGCCAAGATCTAGCTGATACTTTTCCGTAATACTGATACACTACACTCGGATATGCCAGCCACAACAACGAAATTGAGAGAATTCGCTTTCCTTCAGAAAAAAATTCATTGGGCCCCCTAGGCAGAAATGAAAACAGATGTTTCTAGTTTTTCTTTTCCAATTCCCTATTTCCCTTAAGTTATACATGCATGCTGGGCAGTTGTACTGTAGATCAATGTAACATTTCACCATCCCTGTAGATGGGTGGTGGAGATAGGGAGTTTGGAATGTGGGTATTAACCAGACCTCCTGTAGGCAGATATTTAGGGTCAATGAACTGTCCCTGGTTAGATAGCATGGGGGAGGGGGGACCTCAAACAGTTACTCTCGAGACCTAGCCCAATTCATTTTTGGCACCTCTTGAAGCCAAAATAAAAGTATGTGTGACTGTCTTGTGTCAACAAATATTTCCCAACAAATTTTGAAGCAAATTTATCTCCCTTGACACAGACAAAAGCCACAAATTTTGAATTCAATTTGTCTGTGACCTTAACTGTTATAAAGGCAGTTACAGGAAGCTGTATCAATGTCCTAAATGGGATGCTTTGGAGATACATATATATCTACATTTACCAGAATGTCTATTTCGGATAAAAAAGTTAGATCTATCAAGAATATTGGAAATCAGACAATAATCCAACGTCAAAGACAGTTGTATTTAAAATGATGAAGAAATTAGAGAGATTGCCTAAATGCAATCTAAATGTTTATGACAAATCAGGATTAGTTAAATTATATCACATAATATCAGAGTACTGTATCTTGATAAAAATCATCCTTCATTCCTTCATCATAGATAAAACGTCAGGATATCACTTTAGATTGAGCTTTAGTTAACTTGTGGAATAACTGATCCTTAGCTTTGCATATTACTTTGAAACCACATTAGCCTGCAATGAGTACAACCTGCATTTGATAACAAGGGTGGAGCCGGTAAAATCTTATGTAAACCCTGGTCGTTCTGTTGTTGATAGCCACATCAGATATCCGTGGCCTGAAGCTGCTAACCTCTCCCTCTCTTACTCTGACATTTCCTGTTTGTATCCACGGAGACCACCCAGCTGTCACATGACACTGTATCCATGTGGTTGCCATGGTAACAAATCATCACAATCTGTTTTTAAAAGTGTTCTGACCAATATTATGTAAATGTTTCAAGAGATAAAATTAGCTGAAGATTTTGTCTCCCATTCTTAATAGATTCTATCTGGTGATATTGATAATTTACATGTATGATGTAGTCAGATTTGTCAGGAGAATATTTGTCACGAGTCTCAGTGACATCCTTAATTCAAGTTTCACAATATAAATTGGGAACAATAGATTGATGTTGCGCACTGATGTGTGAACAGTACTGTACAGCTTGGTGTGTTAATGTCCAAGAAGTAAAATTTTGTTCCTGTCCATAGTTCACTATTATCAACTACAGTGCAACCTCACTATAACGCTGTTGCCCGGGGGAACAAAAATTTGTACCACTTTATAGACTTTCAGCCTTGTAAAAGGGTTGAAATAATAGGTATTCTTTAATTTGGGGGACACCAAAGCATTCACCTTATATTAGAATCAGCGATATATTGAAGCACCTTATACTGAGGCTACACTATAGTTCAATTTGCCAAAATAGTCATCAGGATAAATGTAATCGTCCTTCCTCTAAATCATGGGGTAATGGGAGGCTTGCACAATAGAACTAGAAGATAAACCACAAGTGCAGTTCTGTCAGCTGATTGGTTAACTGGGCCAAAATTGACAAACAGGAAATGGCAATCACAAAATCTGATTGGGTGGTTCATATTGTGCAAGTCTCACATTTGATGCACATTAAAAATATTAATCCAATTTATCGGTAGTTAAAATCGCAATGACCTGATTCCTTCCATGTATTGCCTTCCATATCCGAACATTAGTGGGTAAGTCCATTCCTGAAACCTAACAAAATCTCTTAAATGTTCACGGTTTCGTGGGCAATGAGCCAGTAGTTGTTCAAGGTCAGACCCCTTCACCAAACAACCAACAGATGATAATACATGCCAGATCTCTAACACGTGTTAGTAGTCTACTTCTGTTCAACGTACTACTTTAAGATCTGTAACTAACAATAACCAAAACACTTGTTCTCTGACAAGACCACAGTAGAATTTCCAAGTGGGAGTTATATATTCTTGTTAAGCCAGCATGGTAATAGTCATGATACATACATCCCTGTGCACTTCAAAGCGGAGAAACAAGCGTTTTACTGAATTCCAGCAAGAAAAAAAAACCTCGGCTAATATAGCTGTCAACAGTAATATCCTTTTCCCCATATACTTGTTGTAGTGGCTTCAATTCTCTTGCATTCTCCAGTTTTGGGGAGATATTAGCTAGACTATTATAGCCCCACAGAAAACACTCGGGGGAACGTTAATCAGCATTCCATGCCAACCATCAAACCAGTAAGGTCTGTGTAATGACAGGTCTTATCGACACAATACATACACCAATTTTGTCTTGTTTGATAGATTACATGATACACCAAGGCATTGGATCAGATGTAAATACACATCTATCTACATGTACAAATAAAATATGGATAACTCTTTGTGCACATGTCCCATACTCTATCATATACACCACACACACACACACACACACAAAATAACCCCTGAGATATACCCACTGGAAGAGCATCACATTTCAATCTACCAGAAGAACTTGGGTACCAATCTCAATTCCAGGATTCCAATACTCATTAAAGGTGAAATTTAAAGGTTTGTAGATTCTCATTTTATATAGGTTGATTAATGATACAAGTATCGTCATTTGATTCAAATTGAATTATTTTGTCTGAGTTTTTAAAATGTTGGTATCCCAAGTACAGCTGAATACAGATTTGCAAACCATCATCACTTATCTATTCTTGATTGTGATGTCACATCAGACGTTTGCGCAACTTTGAAGCACTTTTCTGAGAGCTTCTTCGAGACTAAAGTAGATACAAGCAAAACAAGTAGAGAGGAAATTAGAGGGAAAAAAATCCTTTGAATTTCACCATTAAATCTCCATCAATGAATGCCCACCCCCCAATTGAGCCCCAGTGAATACTCACTTGTAGTTGTCATCTTCTACAAACTTCTGTAACTCCTCAATATAGCGGACTGACTTGAGATAATTCTGTATGTGGTCTAGTACTGGAAGGTGATCTACAAACAGAAAACATTAAACAGATATATGTTAAACAATAACAGTATTGCAAAACACCAAGTAAAGAATCATCCATTTTACAACTTATTAATGCACACTGAAAAAGCAGACAAATTACCCAATGGAATCCATTTTAACAAACAACATGAATTGCAGGCAAGCACCTAAAAGGTGCGTGGACCCCTCAGCCTGTTTTTTTTTCAGTCAAGTAGGATCAGGGCTGCATCTAGAGCCAATTTAGTTTCAGAAAACATATGGGCGCCCAAAACTCAAATGAAACAAAAAACGAAAGTGTTGTTGTTGTTCAATTTGAAAGGATTTCTGAAGGAAATACTCCTAGAAAAGCTTCTGGGAGCCTCAATATCGATCTGATTGCATAGCTGTGTATTGAATTTCATGTTAATAAACCTCCGTGTTGTGATTGATCACAGGCTCTTTGCGCCGAAATTCATTTAAAAAAATTGGACCCTCAATAATGAATTAAGAAAAGGAACTGGGAGTTTGGGATCGGAATCTGCAAAAAATCCTTGGATACCGTATATAACAGACTTCGGTTTCACGTGAGTGGTGTGCTGGGATTACAGCATGCAAGAAAGTGTAGCTCTATCAGTGGCAACTTATGCAGTGCACAAGTGTGATAACAAGTAAACACACTGATTGACACAGGCCCACCCTTATCATTATTTGGGGGGGGGGGGCATAAGCTCCAGGTATGCAAACTGGTTCAAAATTGCCCAGAGTCAGGCTAAAAATGGGTTCTCCTAATCACTCGTTTTAAATCATTTCCAAGGTACAGTAACATGTTTGGTGACAAAAATTGAAGCATTATGTTGTACCAGTTGAATGTGTGGACACAAATATGGTTGATGCAAAAGTTTTAGGATAAATCATATGATGTAGAATAGAATGATTTAATAGCAAAATTAAAGAAAAATGTTGTCCTTCATTGAATGAGAATCTTGAATGGACCAGGCTTTCTTGTATCAGGGAACCTTTAAAATTCACACTGAAACATGCAATCAAGGGTTCCCGATGGACATAGATAACAGTGCAAAAGCTAAGCCATCAATAAATAATAATAAAAAAATAAATTAAAAATTATGAAATCATCACAGCCATCTGAAAATCTAATCATTTCATCAGCCAACATTCAGGAAGCTCTCACCAAAGTTTTGTCAGGCCCGACTTGATAGATCTGCAGATATTCAGCGGACAAGAGCATGTTGATGGGCATAGATAACAGTGCAAAAGCTGAGCCATCAATAAATAATAATTTTTTTTTTAAAAATCATGAAATCATCATAGCCATCTGTAAATCTAATCATTTCATCAGTTAACATTCAGGAAGCTCTCACCAAAGTTTGGTCAGGCCGGACTTCATAGATCTGCAGATATTCAGCGGACAAGAACATGTTGACGGACGGACGGACGGACGGACGCTAGGACGGATGGACGCTAGGACGGACGGACGGACGTACGTACATGGCAACGACAAGACCCCACAGCCCTATGGGCTGAGGGGTAACAAATGTGAATGGCAAATGATCCAATACAATAAGCTTTCACAAGTGTCATGGCAAGGTTATCTCCAATCAAAATTTGGTTTATAAACGAAAGGAAGATTATTCCATGAAAGATGGCCATACATGAGATCATACCACATCGTGACTGGTGGAAGACAAATTACCCAACAGAATTCCTTTTTACAAATAACAAATGTGAATGGCAATGATCCAATAAAACAAGCTTTCACCTGTGTCAAGGCAAGGTTATCCAATCAAAATTTGGTTTATATATGACAGGAATATAGATGAAAGGCCACACATAAGGACATACCATATTGTGACTGTTGGAGGACAAGTTACCCAATGAAATTCAGTTTTACAAAGAACAAGTGTGAAGGCAATGATCCAATAAAATGAGCTTTCACATGTGTCAAGGCGAGGTTATCCAATCAAAATTTGGTTTATATACAACAGGAATGTAGATGAAAGGTCATACAAAAGGACGTACCATATTGTGACTGTTGGAAGTCTGCTATAATACGGAGAATATTATTCATCTGTATCCTTCGTGGATGACTTTCTAAACCTCCCGAGTGAGGATGTGCTACGTCTATGTAAATAAGATCAGTCAAATATAAACCTGCAAACAGACAAAACATCGCATAATCAGTTTTGGATATTAATAACAGGATTAATGAGGAGATTCAACTACAGTAAAACCTGTGAATACCATCTTCATTTTATCAGGCCAATTTCTACGTTCCCACTTCGAACTTCCCTTGATATATCTGGACCCCTGCAATGTTCAAATAACTTATAAATAGACACGAGACGTCACTGACCTCGAAAAATTTGAAATTTGAAATGGGTCGAAGAAGAGTGTTATTGATTGGCTGACCTATATAGTGGGCACCATATTAGGAGGAAGAATGCCGCTAATTGAGGATGATGTCACTCTACTCACAATCGCCATGTACATTCTGATTGGTTAGTCTATCGTTTGTAGGTGAAATTTACACCTCGGATTTTGAACACTGGAGGGGGTCAGATACATCAAGGCAGGTTCGAAGTGGGAATGTAGAAATTGACTGAATAAAATGAAGATGGTGAATACTGACACCTGGGTAAACTGACCACCCTCTAAATACCAGTATTATCCATAGTCAAAATCCTTAAATTTGAAGTATCTTGAACCTTGACAAACTAGAACCCTGTCAAAACTGACACTATGATCTGGTCCCGAAGCATGGTCGGTCTACACAGGTTTTACTGTAGTTAACTACCCATGGATTACTGCCACGGACAAGGCATGCAGCTTATTAGATACATGCTGTTCACCGAGGTATTCTATTGATATTGTATTGATGCATGAAGGTCAGATTTCCCTCTTTTTCAACCATTAAATCCATGCTAATATTCGGTTGGTTCTGACATTTAATTTTGAACATTATGAAAAGGGGTCGGGTAAGTGTAAAATATCTTTACGATATTTCTGGGGCTAGCTACTATTTCAATGATCCTTTAGTTTCAGAATGATGACATTCTGAGGATACAGACCATGGACTACGACAAAGATGAACAGACATTGCACTCTAACAAACTACTCACCTAAGTACGGGATACACGGTAACCTAACGTTGTTCATATAGTCTCGTAACTTCTGTCTGTTGTTATTCTCAGAGAATAGGTCGGCCATCTTCTCGTACACCGATTTGTCCTTCTTGGATAACATCTGCAAAATATCACATTGTTGAAATTCAATAAAATATCAACAATATTTAAATCGGAATAAAAGGGGTTCGGTTTATCTATGGCATATGCTAACAGTCAGTCTCTGATGTTCTTCAAGGATTTCAGAAGAAATCATTACATGTTCAAAACAAGGCGGACAGGAGAAATTTAGGCTAACTTCGACTTCCTCCAACTTGCTGGTACTACAGTCAAAGGCAGGGTTTCAGAAAGAATTTGTAAAGCAGGGTGTCTCAAAGCTATATTTTTCATGGTATTGCTGAAAACAGTTGTCTCATTTCTCAATATGTTTTTTTTTAAGGCACTTTTCCTGAACACAAAGCTATCTTGTTTGACGGTTTGCCGACCCTCAATATTGTTTTGGCCTGCAATGGCCATCACATATCCATTTTCATTTTTGCTCATCTTAGTTTACCCTCAGTGACCCCAATATTGTCCTGGCAAAGTTTCCTGAGCTATCGCCCAGAACCAAATCAACAGAGAATGGTTAATAAAATTAAAAATAAAATAGTAAGAACAGCGTACTTACCATCCACGTCTTGGACAATCTGAAAATGGCAGCACTTTGTAATGCCGACACGACGGCCATGACAGCGTGGAGATTATTGAGGTCCATCAGTTTCTGAAAGACAAAACGATCATAGATTAGCTGATAATGTACCACTGTCAAGGACAGTTTAATTATCTAACAGCTTAAATCATACAACGCCAACTAGGAAATCACAGATTGATTCTATGAGATCAATAAAATTAAAATTTAAGACAAAGAAATAATAGCTCATTCATGATTAAGTTGATCAAACCATTGTTCCTTATTTCTTAACCATACAACATTTAAATAAAATTCAGAAAATATAATTTCATTAGAAAAGGACACTTTTTTCTTTTCTCCAATCTCTAATTTAATTTATGATTTATTGAATCAGAGATACATTTCATTTTCTGTTGCAAAATCTCAACAGAATAGAACAAAAGTCAGACACAAGAAAAAGACCCTCGGATAAAATATCTACTTTTTTCACAAAATTCGGTTAGTATGAAGTTAAAATTTTTTTAATTATTGTGAACAGAACTTGTCACAAAGCAATTTTAATTATGTTTGCTCATAAATCAAAATTGAGCAGTACATGTAATTAGAAAGCAGGTTACATCCAACTGTGACATTGTACTATTGTTGATGGATCGACCTAAAGTTGAACAAATCCCTGCAGCCTTGTTTGGGTGAAGTATCTTCATATAAACAATGCGGGAAGGGATGTCACAATATTTATGTGGTAACACATGGCAGACAGCTGATATACAATTCGTTTTTAAACAATCTTACCTTGGCTATTTTTATAAAATGAGATAAAACTTCAGCTCTATTCTTTAGACTTTGAGCACTCAATATTTCTTTCTGTACCCAGAAATTTACCTGCAAATAAACAAATCGTGAAATTTCAGGTGAATTAAAACAGTTGCAAGATGATATTCATTTCTTTGAACAAGCGTTCTGAGAACCCCAACATCTCGCCTTGCGGGGTCATCCGCCAAAGGTGCAGCAGTATTGAAAGCATACATGTAGAGCAAACAATAAGGTCTGAAATAAGTGATGCGGTACGGACAATAATGTCTGGAAAAGATTATCTGGTACAGACAATAACATCAGTCCCATGTGGGATTACTGGCAAAAGTTAATCCCATGTAGGATGGATAGGTCAGTGCAGTCGGATTACTGGTACGGCATTCCAGTGTGAGATTACTGCTGGGTGGACCAGTCCCATGTTATTACTGATGGATAGTCCTCTGTGGGATTAGTGCTGGATAGTCCAGTCCCAAGTGGGATTACTACCATCACCATCATGGTATGGATGGTAGTGATGGTATGGATGGTAGTGATGGTATGGATGGTAGTGATGGTAGTGATGGTATGGATGGTAGTGATGGTATGGATGGTAGTGATGGGATGGATGGTAGTGATGGTAGAAATGGTAGTGATGGTATGGATAGTAGTGATGGTATGGATGGTAGTGATGGTAGTGATGGTATGGATGGTAGTGATGGTATGGATAGTAGTGATGGTATGGATAGTAGTGATGGTATGGATGGTAGTGATGGAATGGATGGTAGTGATGATAGGAATGGTAGTGATGGTATGGATGGTAGTGATGGGATGGATGGTAGTGATGGTAGGAATGGTAGCGATGGTATGGATAGTAGTGATGGTATGGATGGTAGTGATGGTATGGATGGTAGTGATGGTATGGATGGTAGTGATGGTATGGATAGTAGTGATGGTATGGATAGTAGTGATGGTAGGAATGATAGTGATGGTATGGATAGTAGTGATGGTAGAAATGGTAGTGATGGTATGGATGGTAGTGATGGTATGGATGTGATGGTATGGATGGTAGTGATGGTATGGATGGTAGTGATGGTATGGATAGTAGTGATGGTAGGAATGGTATGGATAGTAGTGATGGTAGAAATGGTGATGGTATGGATGGTAGTGATGGTATGGATGTGATGGTATGGATGGTAGTGATGGTATGGATGGTAGTGATGGTATGGATGGTAGTGATGGTATACATGGTAGTGATGGTATGGATGGTAGTGATGGCATGGATGGTAGTGATGGTAGGAATGGTAGTGATGGTATGGATGGTAGTGATGGTATGGATGGTAGTGATGGTATGGATGGTAGTGATGGTAGGAATGGTAGTTATGGTATGGATGGTAGTGATGGTATGGATAGTAGTGATGCTAGAAATGGTAGTGATGGTATGGATGGTAGTGATGGTATGGATGGTAGAGATGGTATAGATGGTAGTGATGGCATGGATGGTAGTGATGGTAGGAATGGTAGTGATGGTATGGATGGTAGTGATGGTATGGATGGTAGTGATGGTATGGATGGTAGTGATGGTAGGAATGGTAGTTATGGTATGGATGGTAGTGATGGCATGGATGGTAGTGATGGTATGGATGGTAGTGATGGTATGGATGGTAGTGATGGTAGGAATGGTATGGATGATAGGAATGGTAGTGATGGTAGTGATGGTATGGATGGTAGTGAAGGTAGGAATGGTATGGATGGTAGTGATGGTAGGAATGGTAGTGATGGTAGTGATGGTATGGATGGTAGTGATGGTAGGAATGGTATGGATGGTAGTGATGGTATGGATGGTAGTGAAGGTAGGAATGGTATGGATGGTAGTGATGGTATGGATGGTAGTGATGGTATGGATTGTAGTGATGGTATGGATGGTAGGATGGCATAGATGGTAGTGATGGTATGGATGGTAGTGATGGTATGGATGGTAGTGATGGTATGGATGGTAGGAATGGTAGCGATGCTATGGATGGTAGTGATGGTATGGATGGTAGTGATGGTATGGATGGTAGCGATGGTATGGATGGTAGTGATGGTAGGAATGGTAGTTATGGTAGTGATGGTATGGATGGTAGTGATGGTATGGATGGTAGTGATGGTATGGATGGTAGTGATGGTAGTGATGGTATGGATGGTAGTGATGGTAGGGATGGTAGTGATGGTATGGATGGTAGTGATGGTATGGATGGTAGTGATGGTATGGATGGTAGTGATGGTATGGATGGTAGTGATGGTAGGGATGGTAGTTATGGTATGGATGGT